>PVHP010011199.1:0-45693 GCA_004024765.1 Zapus hudsonius | reverse complement strand
TTTTAAATGTTTGAGATTTAAGATATTTTTTCTGTTAAGATGACATGAAAAGAGTGTCCATGGAAAACAATCATGTACTCTAAATTTTTCTTGGAATATTTTTATTGTATTTTTATGGGCAAAGGGTGGTATACATGCCTTAAGAAAACAATTTTTAACTAAATAATGTAAACATATTTCACTGTACTTAATCTGTGGATTTATTTTTCAAAAATAAAAACTGGGAGCTGGGAAGATAGATAAGTGCTTAAAGGCACTTGCTTGCAAGCATGTAGGTCTAAGTGTACCCACTAAAGCTGCATGCAAAGTGGCATATGCATCTGTAATTCTAACTTGCTTATGGCAATGGGAGGAGGAGCCAAAAGAATCTAGACTGTCTCAGGACAGCTAGTCTGGCTCATGCAGCAGGAAAACAATGAGACACTTTCTCAAAGAAGTGAGGAGAGAATAATCACCATGAAGTTGCCATAAGAACCTTAGATGTGTGCCAGGATATATGCATGCCCATCGGAACTCTACACACACACACACACACACACACACACACACACACACACACACACACACACACGCTAAAAAAATACTGTTCTCTAAATATCTGACTTTCAAAACCTTTCTGCACCAGGTTGCATCTGGAGCTTCACTTTCAATTACAAAGCATAAGGTCCTACTTACCCTGTGACTCTCTCCTGGTTGCCAGGTGGGTCAAAGTTACCTATATTTGAATATTTACATTTCCCTTTATCTTTCAGCATTCTACGATTTGGTTTGAAATGTTACCCCACAGTTACTATGACAAAGATTTGCTCCCTGGTGTGTGGCAAATATTGGGATTCGGAAGGACTTTGAGGAGGTGAAGTTCTCTCTCTCTCTCTCTCTCTCTCTCTCTCTCTCTCTCTCTCTCTCTCTCTCTCTCTCTCTCTCCTCTCTCTCTCTCCACTGCTATAATTGGCTTCTTATTTCTGGGACAAAATACCTGACTGAAAGCTGCTAAAGGGAGGAAAGGATTTATTTTGGCTTACAGTCTTGGCAGGAAGTTTGATAATGGCAGGAAAGCATGGTAGAGCAGGGGCTTGGCATTACCTCTTGCTACAGCAGCTGGCATGAAGCAGCAAGAATGAGCTGTTTCTAGCAAAGGGAATGCTAGGATATGACACCCTAAAGCCTTCTCACATGAACACACCGCCTCCAGCAAGGCTCCCCATCCCAAATTGCTACCAGCTTTGTATTAGTGGTCAAAACACATGAGGCTATGTTCAATATTCCACATTCTAACTACCACATTCTGCCCCAACCCTCATAGACACAGGTCATCTCATCTGAGATCATCTTTTAAATGTTAGTGGGTATTAAAACTAAAGTTAAATACTTTCAGCACATAATGGAACAGAGTAGACATTCCCATTGCAAAAGGAGACATAGAAGGAAAGATTGGGCTAATGCACAAAATAAAATCTATCAGAGCAAAACATCAACCCATGGATCTCCATGTCCAGTATCTATGACCTGAAACAAAATCTCTGGGGCTTATGTTCTGTCCCTTCAGCTGGGTTGCTTACAAATCATTCTAGGGCAGCAGTGTTGAAAATCCAGCAAAACTCTCTCTATCTCTCCTGCATTTGTCATACTTCCGAATCTAGTGCCACTTGGGCTACCAAATTTTTTAATATAGGGAGAATAAAAGCAACTTTGAAGAGCAAGGAATTTCTTTAGCATTCTTTCTCCAGTCCCCCCCCCCATTTCAAAAGAGTTAGAATTCCTCCCACTGTCCCAATGCAGAACAGCTGGTCCCATCCCAATAGTGGTAATCTCACAACTAATTGTATCTGAACCATGCTGCAGTCTCTGGTCCAAATTTTCCATTTCTTTATGTGCCAACTTATATCTTTCATATCTTTCTGCTCTGTGTTTTGCAGACACATCAGTCCATTACATTTAAATTTAACTTTGTTTCAGTTCTCAGGTCATGGGAAGATCCACAGCCAGCCTCTCACTCAAACTGTCTCTAGCCCATCCTTGACAAATCTCTTGTGGTAGTTTGAATGTGTGTCCCCCAATAGATACAGGATTTTTATTAAAGCTGGTAGCTTGAAAGAGGTGTCACTGTAGGCAGATCCTAGGGTCCAACCCTAAGGTATTTGTAGGGCAGATCTGAAATTCCAGCCTTGGTTTTACAGAGAGTCAGTGCTGCCTGGAGTTCTGCTGCCTGAGTTTGCTTTGTTTTGGAGGTGCTGGTGGTGGGTGTAGATCTGTGTGCTTCAAATAAAACCCTTCTTCCTCACATGTACTGTGCCTGGTTTAGAGGTTCAGTCCAGAAGTGCGAGCTGACTACAACAGCTCTCTTTCACATCATAATACAAACCCCCATAGTCCACAGTTTTTTAAGCATATAGCTTTTTCAACTCTCACAAGAATTATCCATCACACTCTGCTTAACAGTACTTCAAAGTGTCTTTTAATCCAAAGATTCAAATCCTTCTACATTTCTCCAGAAAATCATTTCCAAAGACAATAGGCCACAGAGTCGGGTTTCCAGCAGCAAAGACCCCACTCCTCTGATACCAACTTCCTATTGTAGCTAGCTTCTCATTTTTTGGACAAAATATCTGAGCAAAATCAGCTGATAGGAAGAAAGTGTTTAGTTTTGTTTATGGTCTCCACAGGAACTTTCATGATGGCAGGGAAGGGATAGTAAAAGCAGAGGCTTGACATTACATCTTGCCCCAGCAGCTGGCAGGAAGCAGCAAGATTGAACTGAACCCTGACAGAGGGGAAAGCTGGGATATAATACCCCAAGTTCAGCCTCCAGTAACATACCTCCTTGTAGCAAGGATCCACATCCCAAATTACCATTAACTAGGGATTGAATATCCAAGGCACATGAAGCTAAGAGAGGATGGTACCACTGACATCATGAAATCAGCGATTCCTTTTACATTTGGGTTCTCACCATAATATGCTGCCTCACCACAGGCTCCAAAGCAACATTGCCAACTGTCTATGGCATGAAACCACTAAGACTGAGCCAAAATATTTGTTTCCTACGCACCCACCTACATGTATCAATGAATTTGTATGCATACCGTAATGTTTCATTCTGCTTCTATGAATAAACCCTCAGTATTATTCTCTTAATTTAGAGAAGAGAGTATTCAGTCTTGCTAATCAAGCAAGTCTAAGGTTGGCCCTTAGAATTTTTATGTACATTTCATAATGAGCAAATCAACTGTCACATATGCACATTCACAAATGCACAAACAAGTATTGAAATTTTAAGATTGAATAAATCTAGATATCATTGCAGAGAACCCTGAGATCCTTTAGTGTTGGGATTTCTAGACCATGGGTCCTTGGATTTTTATATAGATGCACATTTCACAAAGAAATCTTGTCTAAGTAAGTTTCTGATTCTGGAAGTCCGGGGTAGATGGAGTTCAAGAGTCTGAATAGCTGTAATAGCCTAGGTCCTCTGATGTAGTTGTTAATGGATCACATGATGAGCAGTAGGGGGCCTAGGCATGAAATATCTCTGTGCTTGAATTCTCTAATAATATTTATAGTTGCCTGTATAAAGGTCTTGCACATTCTTTTGCATCCAAGTGTTCAAAAGTTTATAAATTATGTCTATATATTAAATTTTTATATTCCATTTGTTGCTGATTTATAGCAATTCAATTAATTTTAATACAACCTTATCTTGCTATATTCACTTGTTAATTCTAATAATTTATCTCTAGATTCTTTCAGATTTCCTACAAAATAATCATTCTATAAAATTATCATGATTTAATGTCCTTTTCTCTACAACATTTACATTTGGTTTCTCTCTCCTGCTTGACTTTCAGGATGAAAATCTCTTGGGATGTTGAATAGAAATAAGGAAAACAGAACTTTCTTTGTTATTTCAAACACAAATCTTACCATATTTGATAATCAAATGCAGTAACTCTAGGGTAATTCTTCTCTTAATGTACATTTTAAAAATATTTTTAGGGGCTTGGGAGATGGCTCAGTGTTTAAGGCGCTTACCTGCAAAGCCTGAACACCTGGGTTCGATTCTCCAGTACCCAACTAAAGTCAGATGCACAAAGTGACATATGTTCAGGCATCTGGAGTGTATGTGCAGTGGTATTAGACCCTGGTGTGCCAATTCTCTTTATCCTTCTTTCTCCCACAAATAAATAAAATATTTCAAAAATAATTTTAGAATTTTATTACCCCTTTCCTTAGTTTTTGAATAATAGTTCATTTTTAAAAATCTATACACACTGAATATATTCTGATCATCTTCACCACCACAGGCCAGTTACCATTTCTTGTTCCATTCCCACTAAACTTTTCTTCTTCCAAACAAATCTCTTTATTTTCATGTGGTGTGTCTGTGTGTGTGTGTGTGTGTGTGTGTGTGTGTGTGTGTCCCACCGAGTTAAATTAGGGTTGCATGCATGAGCAAGGGTGGGGGGTTATTAAATGAAATTTGAGCAACTTAGCAGTTGATTTGCAATATTGGTGCTAGGGATTGAACTTGGTCTCACACAAAATAAGCAGGAATTCTGCCACTGACCTAACTTCTCAGTCCTGTTCTAGAATTTTCATAAACTAATTTGATTAGGTTAATGAAATTTCCTTTGATTTCTATACTCCCAGGGATTTTTAACATGTAACACTATTTAATTTTGTCATATGTACTTTTTCATTTATTGAGACATTCAAGTATTTTATCTCTTTTGTTTTGTCAATGCAAAAATTACTTCATTTTCACATGCTAACCTGCATTCTAGAAATAAGCAAAATTTATTTCTGTTCTATTCATTCTATATAGTTCTGGATTTTTTCATTTTTTAGCAAGTTTGCATGTATACTGCTGAGATTTTTCTATAACTCTCTCCAATATTAAGGTTTTCAGGTTTGTGATCCTAGCTATGCTAGAATTATTTAAAGTTGAGGTATGTCTTTCCTAAAGCCTTTTTTCTATCTTACAGAACATATTTTAGATGATTGATATCAGTTCTTGCTCAAATATCTTATAGTATTCACAGTGAAGCCATCTGGACATAGAATTTTCTCAAGGAGAGATTTGTTATACTTATTTTATACTTCATATTTTTACTAACTTTAGTTAAATTGTCCTTTTTGGTGTGCTTCAGATTGAACTTGAGACCTCACACATGCTAATTTGTGCTCTACCACTGTTATATTCCCAGCCAAGTTGTATTTTTAAAGAGTTTACATCTTTTAGTGGCATTTTCAATTTATTGGCATAAAGTTGAAATATGTTCATTTTACTTTAAATTATACTATTATTGTTCATTTACTCTTTCATTCAGTTTGAATATATTTTGAGTATTTCTCCAAACCTTAGCTACTCCATCACATATTTGATCTGGTTTTTATTTTCTAATTTGTAATGTGATATTTTTCTTGACTTCATAGAATTTGTTATATATATTTTTTCTTAATATCTGAATATATGAGATATTTTAGTTAATTTTTGCTGATTGATTTAAAGATTAAACCCATTATTCTCAAAGAACAAACTAAATATTTGCTGAGATTCTTATTCTTGCCTCAATATGGTCAGGATTGAAGCGAGTTTCAAATGCTTTAAAAGAAGGAACGGATTGTCTGTAGATACTGAGATAAGTGTCCCTAGATAAGCCACTAGGAGACATTCTCACAACTCAATATATAAAGTGTTTAAACTGTGTATGTCTTCATTGCTCACTTATTATATCACTTATTAAAAATCCCATATGCTTTGAGATTTGCCTTTTTCTATTGGGTTCTATTAATTTGGAAAGGTCATGCTACTAGATTCACAAATAACAGTTTTATATTCACAATGAGGTGAAAATTTCAGCAAATAAAGGACTTTTCTGTCAATTAAAAAAACTTTACATTTATACTACATAACCAATTTACCTTTCATTTAGATTCGTTTGGATTCTATATTATGATCCTTTTCCATATTTTATTTTCAATCTTTTATTTTTGTTCTTTTATTTTAGATTGTACCTTTGTAAATAGCATATGGTTTGGTTTCATTTCAGACATGTATTCCTCTTATCTTTAGTTGGGGAATTAAATCATGCATATTTAATATAGTTAGTGATATAATTGAATTTAAATAAAGTACATTGAGTTATTCCTAGTTTTCCATCCACATTATATTTCTATTCTTAGTTATTTCCTTTTGGAATAATTATATTTCATTGTTTTATTCCCTATCCACTATCTATTTGGTTAGGAGCTATGTGTTTTCCCAGTATTATTCTAACATTTCAAATGGTACTGAGTCCTCTGTTTTATTCCATTATCTACCTGTTTGATTATTATGCCAGGATCTGGTGTTTTAATTACTGTCGCTTTGGGTGAGGACTTGGAATCAGTAATGGAGATACTTCAAGCATTGTTTTTTTTGTTAAGAATTGCTTTGTCTATTCAAGGATTTTTTTTTTCTGCATGTGTGTTTCCATATGAAATTTAGAATTATCTTTTTTTCTATTTATGTGAAGAATGTCATTGAAATTGATGGAGATTGTATTGACTCTGGGGATTGCTTTAGTAATATACCCATTTTCACAGTAATAATTCTGATGATCTTTGTAGAAGGGAAGTGTTTCGATCTTCTAGTGTCTTTTTTAAAATTTCTTCAGTGTTTGGAAGTTTTGACTTCTTTCACTTCTTTAATTGGGTTAATTCCTCAGTGTTACGTATTTTGAGGCTACTATGAATAAGATTTTTTCCCAGATTTCTTTATACCATGTTTGCTAGTGGTATATATGAATGTTAATGGTTTTTCTGTGCTGATTTTATATAATGCTACTTTCCTGAATTTTTTTGTCAATTCAGAGAGTTTTCTGGATTCATTAATTTCTATAGTGTAGTGGATCATATAGTCTTCAAATATAAAAGATTTGACTTTCTTTTATCCCTTTTATTTATTTTTTCTAATAATTTTAGTTAAGATTTCAAGGACTGTCATGAATAAGCATGAAGAAAATACACCCATTAGTCTCATTATTCTTTTTTTTACAGAAACACTTTTTAAATTGTCCCCCATTTTATTTAATGTTGATATAGGTTTGTCATATTACTTTAGTTTAACTTTTCCCTCTACTTTTTTATGTTTTAATATATATTTATTTTCCATAAGGAGTTACATTATTTAGTGGGCAAACAATGAGTTGTTATCCCCATATCCCCAATGCCCCCCCTTCCAGTCCCCAATCAGCTGGATATCCTCCTCCATGGGTCGTCTGGATCAGTCCTTGTGGCAGGGGACCATGAATAGTCTAGTACTCAGCCTGATTCTTCTGGACCAAGTATATTGTTAATGAGGAGTGCCATGCCTCTGGATAGTCTCCCCCACCATGGCTCTTACAATCTTTCTGCCCCCTCTTCCGCTCAGTTCCCTGAGTCGTGATGGGTGAGTATTAAGGCTGCTTTAATGTTGTGAGCTTAGGGGTCTTTGTGTCGAAAATTGTTGGTTTCTGTCACCCTGGCTTATCCTGTGTTGATTGAATGGCTGTGGCTGTAGGTCCCTTGTTCATCCTGTCATTCTCTGCGGGGTTCCACATGGATCTTCCACAATATGACTGTGGTACGATATGACTGTGGTGGCTCATCTCTTGCCAGGATCTCAGCGATCTGCCTATAGGCGAATGGTAGGATTAGATGGGCCACAGCTCTCTCACAGCATCCTGAAAAATACAAACACAATCTCTATCAGAGAGTGAGATCAGTATAGTTTAACAAATATACACAATTCTGGATTACCTAGATTCTATTTTTAGTAGTCTCCCCGTCAATCACTCCCATAATTCATCTTTTCTTGTGAGCCCAAGAGTATGGGATCTGGTAGCCATAGCCCTGAATCCCCAGTTCCAGTCAAGGGCTCTCCGTCCCTAAGTTGAATATTTGGCAGAATTTAAAAGCTGTTAATTGTCTCCCCCAGGCCCAGGTTTCTCCATTGCATGAGTATTCCTTTCTTGGTTCACTGTTCTCTCCCAGAAGGAGGTATGGTCAGCCTATTCATGGCTGCAGACTATGTTTCATGCCAGTGGTCTCTGTTTACTCCAGCTGTCATTGATCAGCTTCCCCTGGCAGCTTGTGCAGTGCCTTCCAGCAATACACTAATTACTACCTGGGAGCTGGTTACCATTCCAGACCTTGAAGGGTCTCTCGAAGGGTCTCTCGATGCTGATCGATGGCATTCTGTGGTTTCTTCAGCAACAGGGTTTTGCCTCGGGCCTGGGAAGGGCATTCAAGGGCTTTGACAGAATTCTGTCTTGTTTGTGGAACCTCATGGGTCACTTTGGTCAACAGCTCAGTGAAGGAAGGAACCCAAGACTGGGACCAGGGGTTGTCAGACTGATCAATTATTCACAGGCTTACACTCTCTCCCCTACTATTCATGGCCCCTCTTGCCAGTCGATGCCCATTACTTGCTCAATAGGTTATAGTATGCTCGTGAGGATTTTATGTTTTTGAACCTAACTTGGTTTAGCCTCATGCTTAAGCCATTCCCCTCCCCCCCATCCCTTACCCCTCATTCAAAACCTCTCACTTCTTTCTAATAGTCTGCGTAGACTTGACGGTTAGCCTGGTTAAGGACTTCATATGAGAGAGAATATGTGGCATTTGATTCGCTGATCTTTTGAGTGTTCGCTTAGTAAGATCTGCTCAATGTCCATCATGTAAATATGCCACAGTTTCGCTATCCATTCCTCCATGGATGGGCATTTGGGTTGATTCCAATTCTTGACTATTATGAATTGAGCTGCTATAAATATAGTTGTACAAAAGTTTCTACATCGAGATGTGACATCTTGAGGGTAGATGCCTAGTAGAGGGATAGCAGGGTCCATTGGTAGTTCTATGTCCATTTTGTCTAGGAGTCTCCACACTGCTTTCCATAGCGGTTGAACGAGTTTGCAATCCCACCAGCAGTGAATGAGGGTTCCTTTTTCCCCACATCCTCGCCAGCAACGATTGTTGTTGGTTTTCTTTATGATTGCTATTCTGACAGGGGTATCTCATTGTGGTTTTGATTTGCATTTCCCTGATGCTTAAGGATGCTGAGCATTTTCTTAGATGGGACAAGGCCATTTGTGTTTCCTCCTCTGTGAATTCTCTGTTGAGATCGGTGCCCCATTTTGTGAGGGGGCTGTTTGACATTTTATTATGTATTTTTTTTTTGAGTTCTCTGTAAGATCTGGAGATTAGGCCTTTGTCTGAGTTATAGATGGTAAAGATCGTCGCCCAGTTTGATGGGGGTCTATTGGCTTTGAGTATGGTTTGTTTGTCTGTACAGAAGATTTGAGCCTGATCAGGTCCCATTGGTTAAGTGATTGTTGCATTTCCTGGGCTGCTGGAGTTTTGCTCAGGAAATTTTTCCCTACTCCTATTTCCTATTTCATGTAGAGTTCCTCATATTTTTTTTTCCAGGGTGTTCATGATTACAGGATTTATATTGAGGTCTCTGATCCATTTGGAGTTGATTTTTGTGCACGGTGAAAGGAATGGGTCTATTTTTATTTTTTACATGTGTTTATCCAATTTTTCAAGCACCAATAGTTGAAAATGCTATCTGTGGCCCAGCATACATTGTTGGCCCCCTTGTCAAAGACCAAATAACTGAAATTACTTCCATTTAACACTGGGTCTTCAATTCTGTTCCATTGATCTGTCTGTCTGTTTTTATGCCAGTACCATACTGTTTTAGTTACTATGGATTTGTAGTATGTTTTGAAGTCAAGCATGGTGATAACTACTGAGTAGGATTTTTTACCTAGAATAGTTTTGGCTATCTGAGGTCTTTTACCCTTCCAAATAAATTTAGAGATTATTTTTTATATGTCTGTGAAGAAAGAGGTTGGGATTTTTATTGGCATAGCATTGAATCTGTAAATCACTTTTGGCAGGATTGCCATTTTTACCATATTGATTCTCCCTATCCATGAGCATGCAATATCTTTCCATCTTCTCATGTCCTCCCTATTTCCTATTTGAGTATTTCAATATTTTCCTTATATAAGTCCTTTACAACCTTGGTTATTGATATTCCAAGGTATTTGATTTTCTTTGGGGCTATAGAAAATGGGACAGTCTCTCTGATGTCTTTTTTTGTCTGCTGTTTTCTGCATATAGAAAAGCTACTGATTTTTGTGTGTTGATTTTGTATCCTGCCACGTTGCTGAAGGCATTAATCACCTTCAAGAGGTTATTGATACTATTCTTTGGGTCTGATATATAAAGGATCATGTCATCTGCAAAGAGTGATAGTTTAATTTCTTCATTTCTGATTTGTATCCCTTTTATGCTCTTCTCCTGTCTTATCGCTTGGGCTAGAACTTCAAGTACTATGTTAAACAGTTAAGAGTTAATAGTGGACACCCCTGTCTTGTTCCTGAATTGAGTGGGAACTCCTTGAGTCATTCCCCATTGAGAACTATTTGTGCTTTAGGAGTTTTGTAAATTGTCTTTATTAAGTTGTGGTATAGGCTATCTCTGCCTATTCTTCCCAGAGCTTTGAACATGAAGTGGTATTGAATTTTGTCAAAGGCCTTCTCTGCATCTATTGAGATAACCATGTGGTTTTTGTGTTTGAGCCGATTAATGTGATCTATTACATTTATCGACTTGCATATGTTGAATCATCCCTGCATCTCTGGGATAAAGCCAACTTGGTCAGGGTAGGTAATATTTTTGATGTAGCATTGTATCCGGATTGCTAGGACTTTGTTCAGGATTTTTGCATCTAAATTAATCAGAGATATGGGTCTGTAGTTCTCTATTTTTCTTGAATCCTTGCCTGGTTTGGGGATTAGGGCAATGGTAGCTTCATAGAAGGTGTTTGGAAGCCTTCCCTCTTTTTCTATACTTCTAACAAGCTTCAGAAAGAGTGGTTTCAGCTCTATGCTGAAGCCTTGGTAGAATTCAGCTGAAAAACCATCTGGTCCTGGGCTTATCCTTTTGGGAAGGTTTTTGATTACATCTTCAATCTCTGTGGATATGATAGGTTTATTTAGTGCTTTTATCTACTCTGGGTTAAGCTATGGCAGTTGGTAGGTGTCCAAAAACGAATCCATTTCTTCCAGCTTTTCTAATTTTGTGGAGCAGAGGTTTTGGAAGTATGACCTAATGATTCTTCCAATGTCTTCGGGATCTGTTGTGATCTCACCATTGTCCTTTCTGATTTTGTTGATTTTGGCTTTCTCATTTCTTTGTTTGATTAGATTGGCCAGGGGTCTGTCAATCTTATTAAGTTTTTCAAAGAACCAACTCTTTGATTTATCTATTTTTTAATCATTTTCTTGATTTCCAATTAATTAATCTCAGCTCTGATTTCAATTATATCCTTTCGTCTTGCGCTCCTCGGGTTAGTTTTTTCCATCTGTTCCAATGATCTTAGGTGGGTGGTTAGATGATTGATTTGAGTCCTCTATGTCTTTGATATGAAGGCATTTAGCGCAATGAACTTCCCCCTTAGGACTGCCTTTATTGTGTCCCACAAATTCTGATAAGATGTGTTATTATCATCATTTACTAATAGGAAATTTTGAATTTCCTATTTTATTTCTTGGATGACCCAATCATTTTTTAGGAGCTAATTGTTCAGGCGCCAGTACTTTGTGCATTTTCTGGATCCTGTTCCCTTGTTAATTTCTACCTTTAATGCACTATGGTCTGATATGATGCAAGGAACTCCGTCAATCTTCCTGAATTTGTTTAGGGATGATTTATGACCTAGGATATGATCAATTTTAGAAAAAGTCCCATGTGCTGCTGAGAAGAATGTATATTCTGTGTACTTGGGGTGGAAGGTTCTGTAAATATCTGTTATCCCCAGCTGGTCAATGGTGTTATTGAGCTCCGTTATGTCCCTGCTGATCTTATGTTTGCTTGATCTGTCTAGAGATGATAGAGGTGTATTAAAGTCTCCTACTATGATGGAATTAGAGTCTATTTCTGCTTTATTTTTGAATAGGGTTTCCTTTATGAACTGTGTTGCACCCACATTTGGTGCACCCACATAATGATGGTGATATCTTCCTGTTGGATCATTCCTTTGATGAGTAAGAAGTGACCATCATTATCCTTTTTAATTGATTTTGGTGTAAAGTCTATCTTGTCAGGGATTAACGTAGCCACACCCAATTGCTTTTTACTTCCACATGCCTGATAAACTGTTTTCCATCCTTTTACTCTAAGAAGATTGCTGTCTTTAGAGGTAAGGTGTGTTTCCTGAAGGCAGCAGATGGAAGGGTCCATTTTTGTGATCCACCCTGCAAGTGTGTGTCTTTTTATAGGGGAGTTAAGTCCATTTATATTCAGAGATATCACTGTAAGGTTTGCTCTAAGCCCTTCCATGTCGAAGGATTAATGGAGATTGGTGTCTGTGCTGCTGTCATTAGCACACTGACTGTGATTGTCATGCCTGATCTCTGGTACTCTTCTGAGGTAGATTTCTTATTTCTTCTGTGTGGGATATGTACTGTAGAAATTTCTGTAATTTTGGCATTGTTTTTAAATAGTCATAGAGCTGGTTTACTTCATGGAACACTTTCACTTCTCCATCTATCATGAGGGATAGCTTTGCTGGGTACAGTAGTCTAGGTTGAAAGCCATACTTCTTTAGGCCCTGAAAAGCATTATTCCAAGCCCTTCTACCTTTCATGGTTTCTAATGAGAAGTCTGAGGTAAGTCTGATGGATTTTCCTTTATAAGTTATGGTTTGTTTTTCTCTTGCAGCTTTGAGTATTTTCTCTTTGCTTTCTATGTTAGGCATCTTAATTAAAATGTGTCTTGGAGAACTCGTCTTCATGTCCTATCTGTTTGGAGTCCTTTGGGCCCCTTGAATGTTGAGTGGGCTTTCTCTTGTTAGATAGGAAAAGTTTTCTTGAATAATTCTGTTGAAAATATTTCCTATGCCCTTAGCCGGGGCTTCTTCTCCCTCTGGGATCCCCATTCTAATATTGGGCCTCTTTATGGTATCCCATAGATCCCTCAAATTTTGCTCACTTGATTTCTTGAATTTATTGAAACCTATGACATCCTTATTAATTCCTTCTGTCTTGTCCTCAACGTCTGAGTCTGTCCTCCAGATTGTCAACTTTGGGACTGATTGATTCAAGGGAGGTTTTTAACAACTCTGTTTCATTTTTGGTTTCTACTATAATTTTATTTATAGTCTCCAATTCTTTGGTGAGATCCAATTTCCAGTCTATTTTTGGTTTTGCTAGGGATGCCTGAAAATCATTTTTAAGTTTTCTTAAGTCGTCATCAAATTTAATCAATTGATTGTCTAGCTCCTCCCCTAGTTGGTTCACCTTCAATTCACTTAATGTGTTTCTGAATTCATTCATATTTCTCTCAATTAAATTCAGTCTGGAGTCTATGCTTGTGTTGGTGAGCTACATCTCATTCATGTCATTTTTCATAGTTTCCATATCAGCCATTAACTGCTTCATGTTTGCATTGCAGTTGTGGTCAGGAGTCATATTATTCTCTCTTTGGGATTGTATATTTGTTGTCTCCACTTCCTTGGCACTTTCCTGTTCCATAATGAGACTAGGGATCCTGAGTTGGGGAGTTCCGTCTTTAATTTCTGTGGGTTTTTTTTTCCATTGGTTTCTGCCCATGTCCAGGAAGGGGAGTGGAACTCAGGCACCCTGGGGAGTGCTATCAGCTCTCTTTGCTTCCAGTAGAAAGATCACCAGGTTTGATCTTAAACAGAGGTCGTTCCTGTTAGGGTGTTCTGCCCCCAGACAGGCTCAGATCTTTACCTGTCTGGATCCCTCTGTATGTGACTATTTAGTCTTAGAACCACCTCATAGGCCCCTGGCCCCCATTGGTATGCTGCAGTAGAAACAGCCACAGCACCCCAAGCTATAGAGACCAGTGTTTTCCCACCTGACTGCAGCAAGCAGATCTGGAATGCTATCTCCCCCACTAGGGGTAGAGACTCAAGGCTCTAGACTCTCTTTGGGCCAGTACTTGGTGGACGTTCTGATTCCACCCAACCTATCCCCAGCCACCCAGACTCAAGAGCCTGGTGAGAGCTTCCTATTGCTCATGTAATCTGTGTTCTCAAATTCCTGGACCAACCTGTGCCCTCCCTTCAGTGGCACAAGGTCCCTGGTGCCCACTGAAGTCACCTGTGCCCTCCTGGCATGGTCCCTGACTGAACTGTCCTCTGCCCTCCCAGCAGTGGCAGTGGTTCCCAGGTATCTGCCAGAGGCCTGGCCCCGCCCAGCAGCTGTGGTCCTGAGTGGGCTTCCAGAACCTAGCTAGTTCAGTTTGCCCTAGAATCATGTCTGCCTGTGTGGGGGTGGGGGGGGTCGCGGAGAGAAGTGTGCCCAAGGATCAGGTGCTAGAGGGAAGGAGCCCCTGGAAGGAGAGGTGCTCAGCTGGCAAGGGCTTGTGAAGCGGCTGGCAGGAGACAATGGTGATGGCAGGAGCTTGGGGTGGGGGAGGGATGGCTCTCCCTTCCTCTGTGGAGCAGAAAGCCACTGGGGAACCCTGCCTGGGCTGGCGCAGGAGCTGGGGACAGGGTGGGCTTGGTTTCAGGGCCGGCTGGGGTCCGGAGTTTGGATCCCAGCTGGAAAATCAAACCTTTACTCAGAGCACCCTGGCGAGGCTGCTACTCGTCCGCCATCATGCTCTGCCCCTCCAACTTTTCCCTCTTCTAAGTCCATGATTTATAGATTTGGTTCCATAGAGTGTGTGTGTCCTGTTCATATTTTCTTATGGCTTTATATCTGTCATTCTCTGAATGTTCTAGTTGACATTCCTTATTTTCAAGCCCTGATGCTCTTTCACTTTATCTTTTTGTTCATAAAGGTTTCTACTTTTTACGTTTTCATTTTTATAATTTCACTTTTATTTTTCATTACTTCTATTTCCTCATTAAGCTTCTTAATTATGCTATTTAAGTTTTGTTTAATTGCTTATTACAGTCAGCTGTTTTTTAAAATTTTTTTTCAAGAGTTGCTGACATTTGTGATTTTGTTGGCTATTCTTATAAGTATTCCATTGAATTATTTGGAAACAAATTAATCTAATTCACTCTCATTGCAGTACTTATTGTGGGATTAATAAGTTTTATAAGAGGAATGGTGCCTTGATTTTCCCTGTGTCTTGTGTTTATGCATTAGGATGGGTTATGTAGGATTGGATGATTGGTTTGATATGTTTCTCAGTGGCTACTAGCTACTGCTCCAGAGTGGGTTCCCAGAAGTGTCCCTCCCTCTGCTGGTGTAAGCTGCTGGGTGTGTGTGGTCTGCTTTTGTTTCCCACCTTTCTTTTCTTTCATTGCTTTTTTGGAGGTGTCTCTTCCTTAAGTACAGCTCAAGTTTTCTGAGCTCCCTTCTGTGTCTTAGACTGTGTCTCTCATGACCAGAAGTTCTGCCTATTTTCCCTGGAAGAAAAGACTCCTCAGATGAGGTGGAACCCCTTCTAATGGTCTGTGGAATCTCTCTTAATGTCTTTTCCAAAGTTTTCCTTCTTTCTTTGCTAGTGAAACAAATGTTTTTTGCACCATCATCCACCTCATAGGATACCTGCTCTCCAACTATCCCCCATGTATTGCAGGAGACAGGAACTCCTTTAGTGTCCTCCATGGATGCCATCTGGTCTGCCATCTTCCTCCACCTAGAGCCTCTTTGAGCTACAGTCGGCAGTCCTTTCATATCTTCTGAAGTTTCTTAGCCATTGTATCTAAAATTGCTTTTGCCAAAATTGTTTGCATTCTCAAAAGGGAATCTTTAAGGATTCTCAATTCAATCTGATGGAAGTTCTTCTGTGTTATTATTGACAGGTTGTCGAATCTGTCACTCAATCTTAGCTCCACAAAACTGTGCCTCTCATTGTTAGCCTCACATCAGCCAATTCTCTCAAGTAAACATGACCCTGAAGGTCACTGTCACCCCTCTCTTGGCCTCTGTCTTTCCATTTGTTCTCTTCTGCATTTTGTTTTAATATTTTAAAACTTTTCTGAGTCTTTCAATACGTTTTTAAAAATCATTTTTCTAGATGACTTTAGTGAAATGTGACCTAATTAGTTAATGTCCTTAACAGAACAAAAATCTCTCTTCTTAAATGCCTTTAAAGTAGATGTAAATTGGGAAAATGTGAAGGAAACATAAGTTGTGTTAATAAATGTTTAAAAAAATGGGATGGCTACCTACTCCCCCCACATGGGCTAATAACCACATGTTCATCTTAGTTGGCACATGGCTTTGAGTTAGTCTTGGTAAAGGTAAGGCATTTTCTTTCACTTCTCACAATAAAAGCCAAAAAAGAGACCTTGATCTTGGTAGTACAATTGAAAGTGACCTAGTATCAAATTATCCTTCTCTACTGGTCATAGCTTTGAGCTTTTCCATGAATAAGACTGAGGACAGCTGATAGGTGACTGACTGACAGCTGCAGTGTTTGGAGCCTGGGCATAGAACGTGGCATGCAGCATCAGTATCCCCCCCAAGTGTCTGGCAGCAATGGTTCCAGAGCCCCAAGTTCCTGACATTTGATCTTCATTTGCTTGATCAGCTTCTCAATTTCCTTTTCTCTGTATGTCTGCATAGTTTAGATGTTCACGTTTCCCTTTCATATCCTTGGAATGAATTGCTTTCCCTTTAAATTACCCAGCATTAATTTTGTAACTTGGGAATTAGTTAAGTGGAGATCAATTAATAGAATTTTAACAAAGGCCTTAAAATAATTCAGAATTTCCTATAGTGGATAAATGTAACTTGCTAAAATATATATGATCCAAATTACATGAACATTTTCAATAACTTTTGCTTCTGATTTAAAAGAAATACATGGCCGGGTGTGGTGGCCCATGCCTTTATTCCCAGCACTCAGGAGGCAGAGGTAGGAGGATCACCATGATTTCAAGGCCACCCTGAGTCTACATAGTGAATTCCAGGTCAGCCTGGACTAGAGTGAAACCCTACCTTGAAAAACCAAAAAAAGAAAAAAAGAAATACATGTCTTATTTATGGATCTCAACTAATTAAAATTGAGTTAGAAGATACATAATCAATCATTAAAATAATTTCCCTAGTGATGTGGCTTATTAACAATTGAAGGTATAGATTCAAGAGAAGCAATTAAGATACATTAAGTTCCATTTCTTTAAATTTATTGCAGAGTTCTGTTTTCGGTGGGTTTATTTAGTAAGTTGAAAGCTGCTGTAGAAGGGTTAAGGTGCTATGCTCATCAGCTTGGTAAGAGAGACAGAAAGGCCTGAGGGTTGAATGAACTAAACTAAGAGGCTAGGAAAAAAACCTAACCAGGTGCTATTTAGTAGACAAGTGAGAAGTTTGATAGAAAAAGCACTTCCCAGGCAACATTCATGGAAACAACTGAAATCTTGAAAGATAATACAACAGGGAGTGTGGCAAACCAATGACACTACTGAGAGGCTGGAGCAGCAGCTAGTGTGTAGGGCTTTGCTTTGTATTTAAGGGATTTCTATCAACATAAGGAGAATTAGATTCTGTGGTACATAGCATTCCTAGTAGAGTCGAGGAGGGTGAGACCAGAAAGCAAAGACCAAGACCATGTTCTTGGCAATATAATAAACCTAAACCGTTGCTCTGTCATCATCGTCCATCCTCAGGAAGGGAAGGAGGCACAAGGAGAAAGGGGAGCCTTCCATATTTTAAAGATCCTGGATTTCAGTAGAAATCACCAGGAATGAGCATTCTTTTGTCCTGTACTCTGGAGCAGAACTTGGGGCCTGAAGTTTCTCAGAGCATCATCAGTCCCCCAGGCAGGTCTCAATTAGCCCCTTAATCTATGAGAATCTCTGCCTTTGAGCCAAGAATCACAACAGACAGTCCTCTGTTTCTTGATCTGTATCTTTTTATTGATGTCTCTGTGTGGTTAAAAAAAAAAAGTTAGAGCCAAAAAAAATCCTTTGGAAAAAACATGCCTTTTTTGTTTCCTCTTGATTGTTGAAGGACAAGACTGATTGGAACAAAGAAATTAGTACAGCTGCATGGAGCCCGTATGTTTAAAAACTAATTGTTTTAGATAAGGTACTAGATACCTTCTAAGCACTCTAAGTGGTGGCTTTTGTTTAGGGCATGGGTAAGGATTCTTTAACAGCCCATTTTAAGGCATCCCAATTACTTTACATCTAACTCTCTTAGCATCTCAGAGTGACAAGACTGACAGGTTTAGAGGAGCTTTATCTACATAAATTCCTGAAACAACAGAAATTAATGCAGAACCCATTATCAGAAATCATAGGACAGCTAGTATACAGCTCTGATCATTGCAAATGAGATTTCAACAGACTTGGGAGCACATTAAGTTCTTCTGAAGTGTTTTCTAAATCAGGAAATCTTTCTTCTAAAAGCCTCTCTAAATATTAACATGGATATTGACTCTTCCCAAGAAATTTTTGCACTTGTGAGACTGGGTAGCCAAGTACGGGTATTATTCCTTTAAGATGTTTTCTGTATTAAAATTGAAGTGATAAAACTGACTTTAACAACTCTACCTACAAATGTCTGAACAGAGAACCATATTGACAGAGAACACACTTACTCTGTAAATAACAACAGTGTGGTGTGGTTTTTTTGTTGTTTGTTTTTTACTAAAGAATTTGTCTGAAAAACTTAGTAATAGCTTAATTTTTAAGGGTTTTCTAATTGATACCTCCCAATTGAATTACATGCACATCAATCTATCTAACATCTATCATATATAAATATATATATATATATATTTGTATTTATCAAATGGGTTGATTAGTGTCAAAGTCAGGAAATCTAGTTTTTCATTATATAAAATCTCCGTTTTTGTTGGCTTTTGTTTTTTGAAATAGGGTCTCACTGTGTTACTCAGGTAGCTTTGAAGTGGAGAACATCCTGCCTCTGCCTCCTGAGTGGTGGGATTACAGACAAGTACACCAGGCTTGATCATTGTTTTAAATAAATAAACATGAAAGAAGAAAATCAGCCAACATTCTAATCTCCCATTTAACATTGTAAAAGTTGAATGACTCTCTAAATGCCTTAAAAACAAAGTTACAGATCCTCAAGACAGTAAAAACTAAACTTGCAAATAAAATTACAATAACTCACCAAACATAATTTGTGAACTCCTTAATGCTTATAGAAGGCATTATTATGAGAATTTTATAAGTAGTGACATATTTACGTCCCATAAAATCTACAATTTCCACATGAAAATGAATGCATAAAGCCAAAAAAAGGTTGAAAACTTGAATGCAACCATAAATAAAGAGGATGGCATTAGGTGGTTTATTCTGAGGTACAAAGTTTTGAGATGGACTGTAAGCATTAGAAGGCCCTGCTGAAGCACACCACCAGCCTCCCTCCTGCTCAGTTGATGGTGTGCCATTTCTGCCTAATAAATTGATGAGCATTGATATTTGGCACCATGGCCTGACACAAGATTCTCAAAAAGGAATTGCTAAAATCAAGGGATTTGAAATTGTTTTGATGTTCAGAATTTAAAATTTTTGAAGTGATTTGACCTACTTATCAATTCCTTTATGATTTCTCTGCTTATGTCACCTTGTTTACAACCATAAACAATATAATTTAGTTTATTATTATTATATTATAATGTAATATATATTATATTAGACAGTGTAGGATATTTCTAAATATAGAAACAGATTTGTCATTTAACACTTATTGATAAATCCATTGTTGCACATGGGATTACAGAACTAGGCAGGAGCTTTATCTACATAGAAGGAGTCCCAAGAAAATTATCCTGGCTGATGGATAAATCAGACAGGCAATGAACAGTTTAACACTTCCTGACTCCTGACATAATGGCAAAGTTTCTTTTATCCAAATATGCATTGACTTGTTCTGAATAGGGCACTTTTCCCAATGCTCAGTGTCCCTTAGAAATTAACCATAGCTCTGACATGTGAAAAAAATGTTAGAAGTCGTTAAAAAAAAATTAAAGAATACCTCCCTTTTTAAGTTACAAGTTTTTGCCTGAATGCAGCAACAAAAAAAGAAAAGATATTACTGAAAGGGTAGCGAGTTGTTGAACAAATAAAATTTAACATTAAAAGGAATTAGATAAGCAGCTTTGAGAATTCTAGGCAAGAAGTCAAGGAGGGTGTCTTTTCCAATCTGATAATGCAATAAATTTGAACATCTGTAACTTCATTATAGATTCATATTCCTGGGAAAGAAAATTTGATTGACTTATCCTGTAACTGAGCCTGGGAGAGGAAAAGACTGAATTAAACAGTCCCATGGCTACCACAGGATTTGAAGAAAGCTGAGCAGGCAGGAGCAACAGATGCCATGTTCTATTTTCATCTTCATGTGGTAACAAAAGCTCAGAAGTCAATAACTTCTTCAATATCCAGGAAGCCATCTTCATGGTGTCAAGTGCACACCATGAAATGACTTCATAATGTTATGGGTACCATGTGTTAATGAGACAAAGACATTTCTTATATTGGTTGAATTTTTTAAATTTAGCCAAACATAAGATATTTAATTGCTATAAGGTCTGATTTTTAAACTGGAAGTAGAAAACACAAAATCAAGTTAATGTGAGGTACAAGACCAAGTTCTTGAAAATCTAGGTCATGTATAATACCAAAATCTTGGAAAGCAAAATTATAGCCATCACCACTCAGTGCAGTTCAGGTAAGTGGCTAAGTTCAAAGGTAATGAAGCCTAAATCAAAGCTAATAAGGGTGAGAGCACACAGTAATAAGTGTGCACAGGAACAAATGATTTTGGAAGTTGGATCAACAATAGGTGAGCTTCTTCTGAAAGCCTGCTACCCAGCAGGTAAACTATGCATGCAGTTAGTTGTAGCTTGTGTAATCAAGCAAAATCATTTGAAAAGAAAGTCATTACTTTTTTTCTTAAAGGCATTTAGTTGGTGTTTAGTGTTATTTTGGTGGTTTACATTTTTTGTTTGATATATTGCTTAAAGGAGACACTTGATTTTGTTATTATTGTTGTTGCTCTTTGCGTTTTGATCTGGAAATGTCTTGATCTGTTTTTTCTCAGCCCCCCCTCTAAGAGCACACTATTTACACAATATGGATTGCAACCTTCATTGAGCTTAAGCAGAAAAATAATTCTACTCAATAGGCCCCTCTTAAATACTCACAATGACCTGGACTCTGTAGAAATCAAAATTAAAAATTAACAAATCAGGGCTGGAGACATGACTCAGCGGTTAAGGCAATTGCCTGCAAAGTTTAATGACCTGGGTTTGATTTCCCAGTATACACATAAAGCCAGATGCACACAGTGGTGCAGGCATCTGGAGTTCATTTTCAGTGACTGAAAATATTTTTTTAATTATTTAATCTTTAGGATGACACAATTTTTAAAATTTGATTTTTTTCATATTTATTGTCAATAATTAAATACATTGCATGAGCAAGTGTTGTGATGATTTCCCCATTTCCCTCCTCCCTGTCCCCAACCCAAAGAAGGCCCTCATCAGTTGGCTTGCTGGACCAGTCCATGGAATAGGGGTTATGGATTATAGGAGAGACAGCCAGGTTTCTTTTTGCGTTTGTGTGTTGTTGCTGAAGGGAACAATGACTCTGGGAATTCTCCCCTACCATGCTGCTTTTAATCTTTCTGCCCCTCTTCTACACAGATACCTGAGTCATACAGGTGAGATTTAGGTCTGCTTTACTGTTGAGGTTTTGGATTGTGTTGGGTACCCTCAGTGTCTGTCTCCATTATCCTTTCCCAGGTTATCTGACTTGCTGTGGAGATAGGTCTCTTGCTCATCTCACCACTTCCTCAAAGGATTCCTTTGGGCTCTCTATTACTAGGGGTGGTTCATCTCCTGCCTGGGTGTCAGGCAGCATCTCAGGTCCTGTTGGTGGGATTGGGTTGTCCCCTGTTCTAGCTGCCTTCTGAAACATACAAGCAGGATCTCAAATAGTGAGATGAGTATAGGTTAAATGAGACAAATTTGGTTAATTTGGTGAGATTCTAATGGATATAGCTTCTCCGTAGATCTCTGGTTAATGGGGATTTCCCCTTGGAGCCAGGGTTCTTGGTCCTCAAATGGGTTTACCATGGATCCCAGTTCCAATAACGGTTACCTGCCACTGAGCAGATCTCTTAACCAAAAAGCAAGCCATTTAGGTTTAAACCCAATTAGGTTTAGCTTTAGCCACTATTGCATGGATGAGCACTTCTTGGCTTACTGGTCTCTACCATTTAACAGCGTGTTCAGCATTTTCATGACATGGGTCAGTGTTGTATATTAGTGGCCTCTTCTTTCACCAAATATCATTGACCAATTTCCTCTGGCAGCTCATGTAACTCCTTCCAGCACTACACATGCTACCATCTGGGGGTAGAAACTTTATATGTACAATTCATGCGTTCATACCACCATATCCCTGGCCCCATTCCACTGTCCTTATTGGGATTTCTGGAATGTTCCATGGAATGGAAGGCTATGAGTTGCGCTAGCAGCAGTCATCGGGAGAGGGGAGGGAAAGTCTCAGGATATTCCCCCACCATAGCTCTTGCAATCTCTCCACCCCCTCTTCCCCAAAGTTCCCTAAGCCATGGTGGGTGAGTTTTAACTCTACTTTAGCATTGAGCTTATTGGCCACTTGATTTCTGCCCTGGAATGTTTTTTGTATCTTCAGTGTCTGTATCCATCACCCTGGCACAGGTTGTCAGGCTCCAGCTCACTGTGGAAGCAGCACTCTTGCTCACCTCTCCTCTTCCTCTGTGGTTTCACCTGGGCCCTTGCAGATGTGTTAGGGGTGGTTCATCTCCTGTCAGGGAGTCAGCTATTGGTTCTGGTATTATTTGTGGAATTGGGTTGTCCATGGCTCTCCTGCTCTCTGAAAAATAAAAACACATTCTCTAGCAGAGAGTGAGATCAGCATAGGTTAAATGAGACAAGCATTGTTCATTTGGCAAGATTTTAATGGGTGTAGCCTCCCTTTAGGCCCATGGTTAGTGGGAGCTTCCCTTTGCAGTCCAGATTCTTGGTCTCCATGGGAATTTGGCTTAGATCCCAGTTCCAGTTAAGGGCTCCTTGCCACTGAGAAGATCTCTTAGCCATTCAGGGAGCCCTTGATTACCTGCCTAGGTTCAGGGTCACTATGCACAGGCCTATACATCTCGTCATGCTGACCATTGTTTTATAATAGCGTCCCCTGCTTTCTTCCTACATCTTTGGCCTGTTTGCCCTGGCAGCTCATGTAGCGTTGTATTCCAGCACTATCTGGCCTAACCATCTTGGAAGCGGCTTTATTTCAGATTCCAGCAGGGTCTCTGGATGCTGTGTGATGACAACCTGTGATGTATTCAGCAATAGTGTCTTAAGTTTTACCTCAGGTGGGTAATTAAGTGCTTTGACAGAAGCCTGTCTTGAAGATGATACAATTTTAACAAAAAGAAAGAAAGAAACAAAGAAGAGAAGAGAAGAGAAAGGAAAGGAGAGAAGAGAAGAGAAGAGAAGAGAAGAGAAGAGAAGAGAAGAGAAGAGAAGAGAAGAGAAGAGAAGAGAAGAGAAGAGAAGAGAAGAGAAGAGAAGAGAAGAGAAGAGAAGAGAAGAGAAGAGAAGAGAAGAGAAGAGAAGACAGGGGCGTGGAAGCCATCACCTTCACAGTCACTGCTCGCAGCACAGCATCGCTGGCCTCCCTTTCCCTAGAGGCATCTGCCTAATCCCCACCTTGCCCTGTATGATTTTCATAATCACTTTCATGAGAGTCAAAAACATCAAATTCAAGGGCCTCCCACAGTGCTGTTCTGATGTGAGACCTTCACCTGACCTTAACTGACTGCACCCTCAGGGGTAAGTGAAAACAAAGCAAACTTCATTCTTCCAGGATACTTCAAGGAAAGTTACTATGCACATGAGAGCTGGAGGCTGGGTGAGAGGCATGTCTCAGGTGTTAAGATTACAACCCAACTTGCAAAAGGGATTGTAGCCTGAACCTAACACATATTTTTTTTTGGCCAAAAAAACTGAACAAGTGACTTTTGCTTAAAGGAGCATGATTGGTGGATTGCTAGCATCTGAGAAGGTCTCAAGAATAACAATCAGGAAACCCATCTTCTACAGGGAAATAAATCATCATTCTTGATTTCAAAGAATCCTTCAATGATGGCATGGTTTGATCCAGGTGTCCCCCACAAACGAACGTGTTCTGGGTAATCGATCCTCAGCTGATGGCAGTTTGGATTTGACAACCTTGATGGAGCTCTGTTGTTGGGGTGGGCTTATGGGGTTATAAGCCAGCTTCCCCTTGTCAGTGTTTGGTACACCTTCCTGCTGCTGTTTGCAGTGCTGTGGCGGAGGTGATGTCCACCCCTCTGCTCATGCCATTATTTTCTCTGACAGGATGGAGTCTCCCCTCGAGTCCATAAGCCTAATAAACCCATTCCTCCACAAGCCGCTTTTGCTTGGGTTCTTTCCGGTCAGCAACTAGAAAGCTGACCGCAACAAATGATTGCTAAGAAGCTCACCATCAAAGATTATCTAGGGTATAAAGCATGTACTAAAATTAAAAATCCACAGGAAAAGTCATGACCTTTTTTGTTTGTTAGTTTTCTTTTTTAGGTTTTTGGAAACAGTGTCATGATAGTTCTGGCTGGCCTTGAGCACCCGATCATCCTTCCTCAGCCTTCCAAGTGAAGGAATTAACTATAAGCCTGTGTTACCATACCTCCATGCCTGACTAGGACTTGATACATTAGTATCAAGAATAAGAGTGCCTTCTGTTCTTGAAATAGTGAAGACTCAAATATCTACAAGGAAGAGTAAACTCAACAACAACAGTATAAGGAATAAAGCATCTGTTTTCCAATGAGTCGTTAGTTTCATTTATTTCTGAGTTCCAATGGGCAGAAAATATTATTGAAATATGACACAGTGAATCAAAAGAGATTATTCACAGATAGTATAAAGACAGAAAGAAGTCACTGAGAAGTTAAAGGTATGAACATTCAAGTGGAAGAATGTGCCATAAATCTAATCAATTAGATTTCTGAAAGGAGGAAGAAGGAGGGAGAAGGAGGAAAGAAAGGAGGGAGAGGTGGGAAGGGAAGGTACGCAGAGAAGATGAAGGAGGCCATTCCACAGCAGATGACAATGTAAGAAATCGAACTAATCCCAGGCTGACAAAAAAAATGCAAACCTATATATACCAAAGCGTGACAGCAAACACAATGCTGATCCTTAAAACAGGACAAAATAAATTAATATGTACTTTGACAGTGGGAACTTTTCAGAAGCTTCTTTACAAAAGGAAAAAGAATTTTCCCAATATGATAAAAGAAAATGAGTGCCAAATGAAACCTAGTTTATGGGAAAATATCTTTCAAATATGAGGGGAAAATAAAAATGTTTTCATTCAAACAACAATGAGTATATCAATCAAGCCTTCACTAAGGAAAATTTTAAAAACTGTTATTTAGAAAAAAAAACCCACAGATGGAACTACAAAGATGGATATATGAACAATAAAGACCACTGAGTTGCTTTTAAAACAAATAAATATAAATTCAATGGGTTTGTAGATAATATTCATTGAATATTCATTAATATTTGATTATTCAAAAATATTCTATATACACCGAATAGCAGGTAATATTTTAAATAATTTTCCTCTGTCGTCCCCACAGTTCTCTGAGCTGGGTCGATCTTGACCATTTCTGTGTTACCAAAGAAGGCCTAGCTGAGGTTAAATGGTTTGCTCCAACCTCCCGAGCCAGTCGGCACAGATTCTTGATTTGTGAAAGTCTAGGTATGATACTACGCTCTCAATGTCTCTGCACAGGTAACTTTCTCGAAATGAATGATTAATAACATTACCAAACTTAGACATCTTTTATTTGGTATATCTGAAGTTCTTCCTGTACTGTCGAAGCTATTATAAAAAGGATATATGTCACTTAGTGAATTCTTTCTCATATTTTACTTTGAAAAGATGGCGTGCATGTCATACATAAAAGCAAGCCATCAGAACACGCAGCTGGGGTGGCAATGAGGGTGTTGGACACAAGAATTGGATTCACAACTGGGGCAGTGGCCCATGGCCAAGGGAAAAACCACAACTACATAGATTTAGAAGGGTCATATTAAGAGAAATCGGTCCAAGAAATAAATGATTGTCCAGGAATAAAAGAGTGAGATGCAAGAGTGTGTTTAGACACGGGGCTATTAAAACAGAAAGATGAAAGGAAGAGTTGAAAGAGCCTGGGATGTAAGACAGTAGCAGACCTGGGCTGTCCCCAGCTCTCTGTGGGAGATGCTGAAGTGTGCAAGGCTAGAATAGGAAACGCAGCCGCGGAGGAAACTAGATCAAGTTTGTGGATTTGAGAATTTGGGAGGATTTTTTAGGATAAATATGGTAAAGCAACTGATTATTTAAATTGCCTTCAGCTACACCATGCACATAGTGGTAGAAGCATTTGATGGAAATTATTCAGCCTTCTGCCCTTGGACTACTTATGAAGATAACATATCAGAATGATTTCTTTTATTTAATTAAGTTCCAAGAATATTGCAACACCAAGATTATTTCACATGCTTATTTCGAAACTGGCAGACATTGATGAGGCTCAGCATAGTACCAGGGGCACTGGGAGTCCAGACTGTGTCTTGGCTATGAGGAGCAGTCGGGACAACGTTCATGGGACCCTTCTGCTCATTACCTCCACTGGAGTCACGAAGTACAATTCAGGATTGAAAAGGAATAAAGAGATGCAAAACGGTCTCACAGAATTTGGACTTTTGCCTTAAATTAGAGAAAGAAAAAAGACTCAATTTGTCTGGGACACTGATCTTTGGCAGGTGAAAGATAAGACTGCATTTCCCAAGAGGAGGCAGGTTATTGTTGGGAAAGAGAGCAAGCTATACCGGTATTTTGAGTCCTAAGTTTGATAATTGTGGGCTAAAAACCCTATAATTTGGAAAAGTAATTATGATAATGATGTTTGCATTTCCTCTAATCATTTTCCTTTTGTTCCTACTTAGCATATAGTAAGTTCCTTATGAAATCAGAGGCCATCTCAGTGATGCAAAAGAACCCAGTGAGATTTCAAGGGACTTCTTTTATTGCACTTGGTCCAACAATTAAAGGGAGGCAGAGTAATTGTAGGGATGGAGTATGGTGTTTATGAAAATTATCAAAAGAAAGCTTGGAGTCCCAAAGCCACGACCTTTATAAAAATATCAGACATGGTTACAAGCTCTACAATGCCAGCACTTGGGAGGCTATGGCAGGAGAATTGGTAGGTCCTCTCTAGACTGAGTGTGAGGCCAGGCTGGGCTACATAATAAGACCCTGTCTCTACATAAATATATAACTAAAATATCATATTATTTGTCTACTCTTACTCCACCTCACACACAGGCCTGGTATTCGGTTGTCAAGTGACTCTAAATAGCATTAGTGCTATCACAAAGACTTCCTGCTCAGGAACATGTATTGGCCCTTTGTGCAATGATGGTGATGTGTAAATATTCAAGATGTACTTGTTAGATCAAAATCAATGAGATGTACCGGATGGCACAGAAGAAAGAATTCAGCAAGATGTCGGGCTTCTTGTGTGGACATGAGGTAGTGAGTTACTGGAGATGGGTTGATAGAAGAAGGGTCTGTGGAAATCTGAACCCTCGTGTGCTTCCCATTTTGCTTTGCTTATGTGATCGTTGCTTCCAAGCAAACTGAGACTTGTTTGGTATATGGATCATGTGTTTACTATATGTTTCCACGAAGATTTATTTAGTGGCAATGGGGGAGATAAGCTTACTTGTGAAAACAATGAAGATAGTCTCTTTGAGTTTCTGCTTCCATTTAGGCAAATGCTCTCCATACTTCAAGAGATTGATTCACTTTCTCAGAAGAGTTAGGTAAAGAAAACACACTTTCCATATAAAGTGATTTTGGGGGCATGCTAGTGACTATATCCAACACGAAATTTGAGGTTCAAGAAAAGGGTCATGTGAACAAATATACAACATGGAGTAGACACAGTTACAACCCCGAGAGCCTGTGCAGTAACCAAAATGTGTATAACAGAAAAGAGAACCAGCTGAGGACACAGCCAACGTGACCTAACAGACAGAGGGCTTGGGAGACTCGGAGCCAGGTAGTTACTGCTTCAATCCCAGCTGGAACCTCTGCTTCTCTGTTCCTTTACCCGACTAACAGATTATGCTCGAAAACTGGCCTCTGTTTTCTAGTTATAATAAAAAGATCTTATTTGATCCTTCCTCTGGAATGACTTATTGGGCCCCAGGCTCAAGCAAGGCAGTGTGGAGTTCTGTTATGCTAATCAGATATTCTTGGAGCATTTGGATTAAGTGATCCAGAAATTATTTATTTCTCAATCTCTCCCGAACCCTAATTTAATAACCAGAACACTTTATAATAACACCAAATCAGAATTTTCATGAATATATTGACTAAGATGTGTAGATTATTGTATATGAAATAAAAGTGAGTCACCCGAATCTCTAGAAATTTCCCTTAGGTAGATTCTTTAAGATACTGATAGTAAGAACAATGGATAAAATAGTAAATATAATTGGAGCTGTAGAGGTGTGCAAAGAAAGTGATCTTTGGGGGCTAAAGAGAGATCAAAGGGTAAGAATACTTCACACCCAAGCATGAACAACTGAGGAGGTCTCGAACTGCCTGCCTTCAACCCCTCAACCAACACCCACGTAAAACAGCTGGATGTAGTAGCTTGTGTCTTCTGTAACCACAGTTTTAAAAACTGCAAGCTCTGGAATCTGGTAGATTCCTCCTCAAGAAAACATGGGGACGAACAATGAAGAAGGAACTGCTGATTCTCCTCTGGCCTCTGCACACATGCAGAAGGTTTAAAGATGGTGCCATGCATATCACAACACACACACACACACACACACACACACAAGCGAATAAAAAAATTTAAGAAGTGATCTTTTATATAGTAGGAGACTCTAGTAGAGAAGGTACATGGACCACAGAGAGGACAAAAGGACAAATCAGCTATGCGAGGAGGCTCACTTGCCAAGGATCAGGGTTCAAACACCTAGCGATGCTGTCCAGGTTGTAGCTATGCCATATTCTCTAGTTAAGTGGGGAAACACCCTTTAGCAGATATTCTAATATTAATTACTTCCAGAAATATTTTTTCCCTTTGGTCTTCAAAACACACACACACACACACACACACACACACACACACACACACACACACACACACGTTTGCCTTAGGAGTACAGGAATACTGCTTTGACATCCTGCTTTAAGGAGACTCACACTAAAGGCAACTTCATTGCTTTGATATTTAGAAAAGGGCAGTAAGCCTGATTCCTCTTCCAATCCTCAAAATTCAAAGCTCCCTAGAAAGCCTGCCTACAGTTTGGGGGGATATTCAAACTATCAATGCTCCTCCAAACATTAAAACTTACTCTTTCCATTATTTTAGTGTCTATGAACTATTATTACACGGTGATACTCCAAAGCACTGGGGCCATCTGTTTTCCTTAATTATAAGAAATACTTTTTAAGTTTCTTACAGTGAAGTCTTCACAAATGACTGAATGATGACTAATAATTATTTTTCCAACAATTATCAAACTTTTTATTATTTTCTTTATATTCAAAATTTCATTTTTAAAATCATAGTGGAATTTTTGATGTAGGACTGGGAATTCCCAGTCTATAATTTTATATGTATATGTATTGATTTATAGAATTTATAAAACACCTCTACCCAGTTTGCAACAATTCATTGTCTACATATTGCAGGCTACAGATTTAAATAAGTACTCCTGCTAATTTCAGCCAATTCTTGTGTATAACAATGTGATAAACTTCTGTTAGGATATGCTAGAGGCCTTCAACATAATCTCTAAGTGGAAAGCAACCTTAAAATTTGTCATTGAGGAAATCTTCAAAATGGAAGTATTAAGACAGATAGTGAACAGCTCTTCAGGGTTAGTGCTAATGCCAGCAAGAGGTTTTGTTATTCCATTTGTGAGATGAGACAATGACTGATGGAGCATCTGAGAAAGAGCTCTTAATAACCCTCAAGTTCAGCTCCTTCCTTAAATCTAACTGATGTGCATAGAGTGAAATACTTCTTATGACATTTAGTGTTTGCGTGTGTACCCATGTGTGCACATCAGGTCCAGCACAACCAGGGAGGGGTGGGGTTATCTGGACCCTCATATCTTTCCCATTTTTGCTTTGCTTATGTGATGGGTGCTTCTGAGAGAAGTGACATTTGTTTAGTATATAGATCATGAAGACAGGTTTCTTCAACCAATATTGCCAAGGATGACACTGCAGGACATAGTGACATTTGAAATCGCCGATCTGTTTGGTTCCAGAACCAAATCCGTTACAATATACCTGCCTCTAGAAGAATAGATCGGCACTGATCCTATTTTGAAGTTTTTATTTAATCCAACTTCTAGACTCTTGTCCAGATGATGATATTCTGGAAATTGAGGAGTGTATAAGAGCCTGATGAAATCTTAAAATTATTAACTAAAAGATCTATATGTAAAAGATTGGGTCATACAGAATTGTGCAAGTTACAGAATTAGAAAAAGGTGACTCAGTTACACATATCCAAGATGATCTCCTTAGCTTAAAACAATATTATGTGTATTTTGTACTATATGAAATTATTTTTAGCTTAAGGGCAAGTCCTTTTCAGAAGGCCTATTGTTTTGCATGTACTAAAAGTACATTACTTAAGTAATGCTTAAGTACTGCTTACGAGTAGGATTTAATAGACACTAATCTACTATGTGTGTGAATTCACAAGCTATACCCAAATTGGAGAGATGGGACAGATTGGACTCAAACACTGAAGATGTTAGAGGAAAAGATATGGTTGGCCTGCCTTCATTCATTCATTCTGTATTTATTGAAAATCTTTTATGTGACAAAATATTTCTAGGCTTTGGGGTACAATATCTTTATAAAGGAGAGTATGGTACCAAAATATCTTAGTTTCAACTTTCAAATTTCAACTTGGTATCTTAAAACAACAGAAATTTCAATTATTTATTCTCCCATTGTGATGGAGGCCAGAAAGCTGAAATCAAGGTTTTGGAAGGGCCATGCTCCCTCAGAAGGATCCCTACAAAAGGATTCCTCCCTTCTCCCATCTTCCTGTTACTCCAAGCACTCCTTGGTTAGCTGAGGTAGACATCCAGTCTCTGCCTCCGTGTCATCCCTTTTTATAAATTCCCCAGGCCCCTCTCTAAATCTTGGATGTGCTCATCTTGAGATTCTTAACTAATCACATCAGCAAGAACCCTATTTCTAAATGAGATCCCACTCTGAGGTTATGAATGGAGATGAATTTTGTGTGGGATGCTATTCAACCTGTTATATCAGATAGTATATAAAAAATGCCAACTGTTTTTATATAGGTTTAATGGTAGGAAAGGGTTGAGGGCACATCAAATGGATAAGGAGAGAAGGAAGATCATTTTGTGCCGAGTAAAGAATGCAGATGCATCCCAGGAATGTATGTGTGTGCGTGTGTAAGTTGGGAGTACTATAAAAGGGTTGGGAAACGTAGAAGTGGTGAAGCATGAAGCTGCAGAGGTAATAAACTGGTAGCATTTGCAGAGATTTAAATGACACATCATGGATCTGTTTATATTATAGCTTAAGACGATCACTTGTGTCCATAGTGGGAGGAAGGTTAGAGCTCTAAACAATGGAAAATAGAAAGTAATGTATCACACCTGAGCTCCCTGCCCTCCAAAGAGTTGCGCATACATTTGGCAAAGAAATGCTTCTACACTCAAACAAGACCAGCCTTGAATTCTCAAGGTGTTTTACCCTTGAAATTAACAATACAAATATTACAAAATATTCTTATTCTCTGAAATCAACAGAGACATCTTTTCTAAGAGCTCAATCTCTTTGTCTCTCTTCTTTTTAAGCCAAATCATTCATTCCATTCTGAAGACCACCTCAGGTCATTTTCAGAATGCCATGGTCTTTGCTTAAGAAAGTTAGTAACTACCCTTGGGCTGGAGAGATGGCCCAGAGGTTAAGGCGCTTGCCTCCAGTGCCTAAGACCCTGGTTCAATTCCCCAGGACCCACATAAGCCAGACCCACAAGGTGGTGGCTCTGGTGTGCTCTCTCTCTCTCTCTCTCTCTCTCTCTCTCTCTCTCTCTCTCTCTCTCTCTCTCTCTCTCTCTCTCTCTGCTTGAAAATGAATAAATAAAATATTTAAAAAAAAAGAAAGTTAGTAACTACCCTTGACATCAAATGAACTTCCCACATGTGGCCAAAGGATTTTCCTGGTCTAAACCAGAGTGTGAACGATGCAGGAATTTTGGGGTCCAGGGGGTCCCCCAGATTTATGAACCCCAAGTTTTGGATTCTTTACTAATCTTTGATAAAGAATGATAAAGATGAAATCAAGAAGGACAAATTATGAATTACTGAGTTTGTGGAGAAACCACAACTTGTGGATTTATTTTAAAGGAATGGGACCTGGAAAGGAAGACATTTTTATGTGACAACATATTTCAGGAAAATGGAAGTTAGGGAGAAACTGAGGCTTAGAGAGGGAAACCAGACTGAAGCCAAGCTGTGTTCAGAGAGCTTCAAGTTGGGGAGCACGCTTGGCATTGGCCACTGGATTTCCTGTGGAGAGAGGTCAGGGAAAAATGGAAGCACCCACGTGGCAGATCCAGAGTGGGAATCAGCACTTGGAAGTGTAGATTGGGGGACCATAAACAGCAGGGAGACTCGAATTAAGACACAGGGTTAAGTCTCACCTGTGGGAAGTCCAGGCCATAGCAAGTGAGGACAAGAGGGTCTCAGGAAGAGCAGCCTGTCACCTTTATAGTGATTAATTCAGGCGGGGAAAATCTGATTTGTTACTAATCTGGAGGATGGATCATGGAGTCAACTTGGGGCTGGGGTGGTGCCTATTTTACTATGGACAGCAGGGGCGCAGGAGATCAGTGTCATTCTGACAGGGGTTCTAGTCCAAGTTAGGAGTTTTCATTCTTGTGCCAGCAGGAGAGATCAGGGGGATTAGCATCTGCTAGTTCCCTCGGGGCCTCAATCCCTGGCTGAAACCTCCCTTAGCAAGCTAACTTTCTCCTTTTCTGTCTCAAGAGGGTAAGAGGTATGGATGAACTTGAATGGGAAGCAACACTGGGTTGGTGAAGAATTACAAGTGTGTAGATAGGAGTGGAGGCAAGGACGGAGTTCAAGTCTTCAACTGCACTCAAGGTGAAAGTAGAATCATAGCCAGGTGAAAGCAGGAAGGTGGGAGAGGACTTGTGCCTTTAGACTCAGGTTTAAGCACATCAGCACAGCCTTACCTGTCTGTCTTAATAATAGCTAGCTCATCTTGGCTATTGGGTTTGTAAGCCCTGACTTTTCCCTCTTACCCCTTCTATGATATCGGTATTACAGGAAAACCAGATAGAGACGCAACAACAAAAAAGTATAGACCAATATTCTTGATAAACGTAGATGTAAAATTCTCAATAAAATACTAACATCAAATTCAAAAATTTATTGAAAATATCATCCACTACAGTTATTTGTTTTCCATGAACTCTCTGTCTCTCCATATATATATACACATATATATGTATGTATATATATCAGCATTACTCAGAGAGAGAGAGAGAGAGAGAGAGAGAGAGAGAGAGAGAGCTGCATTTCATGTGAAAACATCCATAAGATATGTAGAATGAATAACGGATTGTAAAAATTTATCTTCTTTCCATTTTCTGGTCAACATAAATTTCCTCTAAGAATATGTCTACTTTTAATACAGCAAAATTGAATATGTTTTCCTATATTCATACCCAATCTTAATTATATTTGAGGCCCATGAATATTAGAATACTGTTTTACTTATTTAGTTCCGAATAGGACCCAGGAAAGAAGCAAGCATTCAATGGGCTTTCACAGGTTTATTGATGGCACTTTTACTGTGACAGTGTCTCCAAATTGAAATAGACACCAAGGAAACACAATATAATTCAAATTTTCTAAGGCTGTAATTATAATCATATAACATAAAGAGGAAGAGAAAAGAGACACCCAACACAAATGTGATTAGTGGATCATTCTGTTTTCTTTTGTAAATAATTTTTCATGCACAATTACACTTACCCCTGCATGTACTAAATTCACTTTTGTACGTTGGTTACTAAGGAACAATGAACATCACGTTGGAAATTCTCTACCATTGCAAAGCACGTAGTTCCGTGCTACCTCATTCGGGATCAGAGGAAAAAAGAGGAGTGAGATGACAAGTTTTCTCTTTATTATTTCGCTTTAGATCTCAATTGTGTGCAATGTCTGTGAGTGTCAGAAATACAAAATTACACACATCAAAAATGAGCTTTCTCTTCATTCAAAGCCAGCTTTAATTTTTCTGATATTTCTGCCTGTGCTTACCTTGGTGATTATAACTTAGCACATGAATCATTTCCAACTTCAAAAGATCATCATGAACATTAAATAATTATTCTTCACAATGCCTCTCCAAGGTAGGGTTTTTTTTATAATTTCCATCCCACTTTACAGACCTGAAAACTGAGGGATAGAAATCAAGCAGGTATTCAATGAGCCCAAAAGATTAAGAAAAAAAAATAGCAACCTTTTGCATCTCAACCACTTTCTTTTGTTAATTTCCCTCTTTCTACAGACTTGAAGATATAAGAAAGAGATTAGGAAAAAATTTCACTCTGTGATGTTTTCAAAGGGAAGAAAAATTTCACACCTTTTTAACTGCCATTCAGCCGCAGGTAAAGAATTTAACAGCTTGAGGAGTGCTAATTAGTGCCCATTATACTTGATCAGCCTGCATTGGCAATGCTCTGCTTCTCTCTGAGTTTTCCTTTTTCTGTTTCTGGTACTCGTTTTCCTGACTACGGAAGCAATGGTCATTCAGAGGCAGGAATCAGAACTGGACTGCATCGATCAACATTTAAAATGGATGTTTATCTTAGCCAGCTTGAGTAGGAATAAGCATCAGATTTTACTCAATACCTCCAGCGGCACAAATGTGACCACACTCAATTGCATGAAGAAACAGAAAATTGAGGTTCATTATCTGTCTTAACTTCTTAATTAACAATGTCAGAGGATACCAAAGAAACGAAATGTCTGTCTGGCCTTGTGGCATTTGATATTTACTATTTGCAAAAGAAATCAAGTATGTATATTTACATGGTAAATTCTTTGTGCTCCAGTGGTGGCAAAATGAGCTTTTCTGAATGAGTACATATTTGGGTGAAGAGTGAATTCTTTTTGCTCCCTTATATAATTTTCTTGATGACCTAAGGGGATTTTCTTCTGTCTCTGAGAATTAAATTTAATGATGTTCTGTACAGCTAACCCCTCCCTTTCCCTCATCTCCCACATCTCTATTTGCTGGAAAGACATCCTCCCTGCCTCCCCATATATGATTCTCTCACTTTACGTCTAACATCCCCATTCCTAGATTTTCAGGATAACGATTTGAACAAACACTAGAAATTAAGGTTTGAAGGTCCTAAAACGATGGCTTCTATTTTTACTACCATGGTTAAGCTATACATACCATAAGCTTCCTCTCTCCTCCATGTCGAAGTGAACTAGTTCAGTAGCTTTTGTATACTTACACTAGAACACAACCATCACCCCCATCTCTCTCAAGCACTCCTTTCATCTTGAAAAGTTCAAACTCCTTACTACTCATTAATTTTAACTAAAAATTGAAACTCCTTACCTAATCATTAACTAATGACTCCTCCATACCCCTCCATCCAACCCCTGACTATACCATTTCACATTCTCTATGGTTTTAGCCATCCTTGGTACTACAAAAAAGTGAAATCCTAAAAGATTTGTCTTTTGGTAAATGTCTTATTTCACTTAGGATGATATCTTCAAGTCTCACACGTATAGCATATATTCAAGTGTCCTTTCTAAGGCTGAACCATATGGCACTCTTTGAACAAACCTGTTTATTTGCTCATTCTGAGTGGGTACCTGGATTGGTTCTAAATGTTTGCTATGAATAAAGTTGCTGCAAACAAGGTTTTACAAATATCCTCTGAGCCTCGAATTTCTATTGCTTTGCATAAATAATTATGAAATTCAGGGCATTCTGTAGCAGGGACTCATAACAGCCAAGTGAATACCCGAAGTTTTATTCACTGTACTTCTGCCAGAGTTCGTATCTCAACATGCCAAAGAATTGGACAAATTCAGAGAGCATTTTCTTTCTCACACACATTTATTTCAGATTGGAGTAAATTTTGAGGATTTGGGAGTGGGATTAGGGAAAGCAGCCTATACCTTAATTAAAAGAAAATGGGAAGTCAGAGAGATCTCCAGCCACTAGTGTGGGGAGAGCACTGCAGGAGGTTTTAGTCAAATCTATGCTGCTCAGCCAGACAGCAGAAAAAGAAAGATAGCAGAGGGCTCCCACCATGAGAAAGAGAGGTTCACGTGGGGAAAAAAAACCCAGCCCTTACCCTGGAGATTCAGAGGTCCATCCATTAGCAAGCCATGTGGGAGAGAGAAGAGACAGGATTTCCTGTTCCAGTGACTGTTCCCTGCCCCAGGTGAGCAGAGAAACAGCTGGCTGGTCTATGTTTGGCCAATCCGTTCCAGGATTAGGTTTTACCTCTAGTTAGAGGCATCTCACACTCAAGGGGAGAGCTCGGTCAGGCATGGAATCTTTTGCCTGAAAGTCAACTGTCACAATTCCATCCCTCTGAGACAGAAATATTGGGTTACTTGTGGCCAATGAACCAATAATTCGGGGAGACTCCAGATCCTTGTCCTATGAATTCAAAGAATGAAATCCACAGACCAGAGGATAAGTTCAGAAGGATTTTGTTATTGCTTAAAGCTTTAGGAAGAAGAAGAGAAGGGGAGGGGGAGGACTTAAGCCTAGAACCTAAAAGAAGAAGGCAAGGTGGAGCTCTTTTCTAGGGAGGCAAGAGGGGGTTTGAGAAGCCCCATGAGCAAAGGGGCAAAGCTCTTGCTCACAGAGGAAGAGAGTATTGAGAAGTCCACCGGGAGCCTCAGATCTGGGTTTTTACAGAGAGTGTCTACATGAGGAAGACCAGGTCTGCAGGTTACTATGGATAAAAACCAGATTTTAAAGCATTTCCAGTAATCTTGGCATGGAGCAGAGTTGCTGTCCTCTAGGAAGGGTGCAAACTTAATCTAGAACTATTTCCTGGAGGGTGTGGCATCCAGGTTTCTGCAGGCTTTGTGACATTTCCTGCTTGTAGTCAAGGAATAAAAAACCATTTACTTTTGGGGTTCTGTTACCCTAACTGCCTAGCCAATTACTGTCTCCTATCACCCCTGCCTGTGTGCACCTGTGAAGGCCAGGGTAGATGTCGGGTGTCTTCCTTGACTGTTCTCCACTTTTTATTCTTTCAGACAATATCTTTTACTGAACCTACAGCTCATCAATTTGGTTCAACTAGGGTTAGCTGGGGAGCCCAAGGATTCTCTGTCGAAGCCTCTGCAGCTTCTTTTGTGGATATTCTTCAGTTTTACCTTTGTAAATCTTAATGGTATATTTATGTATACCGTGGGGTTTTAATTCAACAGCCCAAGGTTATAGCACTTTAATGTGAATTTCTCCCATCTTAATTCGCTAACATACATCATTCTGATCTTTAGTAGCTCAATCTCCACCCTTTCTGTCATTGATACAAAATTATTTTATCATACATCATTTACTCAAAATCTAAGCAATATTTTTATTTTTTATTTTTAACGTTTTTCTTGGCTTAAAATAATATATATTAACACAACAAAATGCTCAGTATCATAGGTTATTAGATAAAGCCATTGAATCCAGGATGACACTCCCTTTTGTACAGTAGTCATATCTAATGCAATATTTTTAAATATACTGATATTCTAAAATTTGTGGAAAACACAGGAGTGTTACATAGCGCTGTTATAACATCAGACTTTATCATTGCCAATGTATTTATATTTACTGAGTTCCAGTGTCCTATCAGTTGCCATCTGCTGGATTTGCTTTAATATTTCTTGAAAGACTTTTGTTGATCTGGCAATCTCTTAATAGTTCCTTCAGTTTGGAAGAACAGTTTTACCCGATTATAGGATTCTTGGTTGCTAGGTGTTTTGTTTTTGTTTTTTAACTGTGAGCATTTCGTATATATCAGTCCAGTGACCTCTTGCTCCAACCTTTCTGATGAGAAGCCTTTTTACAATCTTGCCATGGGCCCCTTGTCTGTGATATATTATATATTTCTTGCTTCTTTCAAGATGTTTGTGACAACATGATTATAACGTGTCCTGGTATGGATATCTTTTGAGTTCATCCCGGAGAAGTTTGTTGAGTATTTGAATGTTTATATTAAAAGATTTCTTCAAGTTTGGGATATTTTTGGTCACTATTTTTGACAGATGTCCTAGGACCCTTAGACTCCATTTATTTTCACATTACTTTCTTTTCCTCAGACTCAATAGTTTTCATCATCTCATCTTCACATTTGCTGTATTCACTCTGCTTGCTCCAAACCACCTTTAGTCCCTGGAAAGAAATTTCCCTTTTAGTTATATTTTTAGTTCAGAATTCAATTGATTTTTCCCTTTTTTTCCCATTTATTTCCTTCTCTTGATTTTCATCTTGTTATGGATATTTCAGTTTTGCTCACAGACTATATTTTTCACTCTTTATTTTTAAGGATTTTAAAGATGAAGTTGAAATAATTTGCTTAGTAAATCCACTATCATTTTCAGGAACAGTTATTGTCGGTTTATTTATTTATTTGTTTTTCCTTTGACTGGGCCATGTTTTGCTGCCTTTTCATTTCTGTTGAACTTATTATTATTTTTACTTTTGAAAAACACCTTATGAGTTTGCTTTGTAAATTGGATATTTGCATCTGATAATAAAGTAAGTGGAAATCTGATTCTCTTTCTTTTTCATCATTTGCTGCTTTAAACAAAACAAATTTTTAAGCTGCCACTCTGCTGAGGTCAATCAGTCTGAGGTGGAAATTTAAGATTTTTGTTGTTGTTGTTGTTGTTGTTGTTGAGGTAATTTCTGATCCTCATATCCCCCTGGATTGCACAAGAACTTTCTAAGTTCCCCAAATATGGCATTGCTTTTACAAGTTCTGGTCCTCAAAATATACCTCCTCAAAGAGAGGGGAAAAAAAGAGGGAAAAATGGAACAGGCATTGTTCCTAAACCTTTAAGCCCCCTACTGGGCTCCAAGAGTGTGGAAGAGACAATGACAACTTCCACTTCTCCTGGCCTATGGTGACAGAAGCAGCCTGTCTTTCTGAGGGATGGATGGGGTGTGGGTGAGGAGTATAGAAGGCACCCTCATTTTCCATCCAAAAGTTACCCTGGAAGTTCCATGCTTTCAACAGACTACAGAGTGTTAAATAGGTATATCAGGTTGATGTGGATGTTTGTCAAGACAGAAAGTGGATTCCAACTGTACTCCCCTGTCCTTCCAAAATCCTTACCTACAAGTCATTTTTTTAAACCTTATCATTGAAGAAATACGATACAGTTCATTGCATTTTTTTATTTTTAAAGAAAAAAATATAGGGCTGGAGAGATGGCTCAGCGGATAAGGCACTTGCCTCCAGTGCCTAGGCCCCAGGTTCAATTCCCCAGGACCCACATAAGCCAGACCCACAAGGTGGTGGCCCTGGTGTGCTCTCTCTCTCTCTCCCTCTCTCTTTCTCTCTGCTTGAAGTTGAATAAATAAAATATTTTTTAAAAAAAGAAGTCTTTGGAAGAAATAAACCTACAAAAAAATCCTTTAAAAAAAAAGAAAAAAATATCTCAGGATAATTTTATTCTTCCGTGCTATGTCAGTTATAACCATAACAAATATCTGAGATAATCAATTTTTGAAGAGAAAAGATATTTTTGGCTGACATTTTTGTCTGTATGAGTCCATGTGTGTACCTTTGACCTATGACAGCCAATGGTAGTGCGAATGCATGGTGGAGCAAAACCTCTCCCTTCATGGGCAGCAAGTTAAAAAGAGAAGAAAAAGAAGCAGCTTTCGTCCCACTCTGACCTCTGCTTGACGTCATTTGTAAAGGCTCTGCCACTTCCCAATAGAGCCAGAGTGCTCCAGATGTCAGCACCTGGGCCCTTTGGGGACCCTCTCGATGGACACCACAGGAGGAGCTTTCCTCGTGCCTACCCCACCAAAGACCGACCCCATCTCTGTACCTGCCAGCATGCTTAGAGATGATTTAAAAGGTTTTGAGGGTCCAAATAAGCACATCTGAAGAATCCTTGTTGTATCAATCACATATATTATGAAATTAACTCTCCCTCAATCCCATTAATTTACATCAGCCTCTGAAGGATTCACAGCAAAACATCCTGGGACTGAGGGAAAAGGAAGAGACACAGACAGTGCAGTGAGATGCAGACCGTCTGGAGGTAACTTTGCATTATTAAATAGAGTTTTCCCTTTTTCCAGATACTTCAAAATGATTGAATGAGTATTGTGTTTTTTGTCACCATGTCCAGTGAAATCATTTAATATAAATCATTTTATACTCATCTTTGTCCCACATCTAAATCTGTGTTGAGCCAAAAAGTTATAGAACATCTAATAGTTTTAAAAATAATTCATTCATTTTCAAGCTGACACACACACACACACACACACACACACACACACACACACACACACACAGAGAGAGAGAGAGAGAGAGAGAGAGACATAGAGAGAGAGAGCACCAGGGCCATGACCTTGTGGGTCTGGCTTATGTGGGTACTGGGGAATTGAACCGGGGTCTTAGGCACTGGAGACAAGTACCTTAACCGCTGAGCCATCTCTCCAGCCCTAATAATTTTGAAAAACTAAAACAATAAGGCAACAATACTTGTGTGGCATGAAGGAAGTGCCAGCAGCAAGGTTACTGTGTGGAGTGCTGATCCAGTATATTTAGGAGAGATAAAAGGCAAAATTGATCTTCTATTGATAGATCTTTCTAGTGACTTACAAAGCCTCATGTCCATGTTATTAAGTTCTGATGCTCTTTGATAGGTCAATAACAATTTCTTGTATTTTTTTTTCTTTTGGCATATTTACTTATTTATAATGTATATATATTTACTTGGAGGTCTGGTTTTAATGGTCTTGACCCTGACCAATGTAAAAACACAAGGGAGATGTTGGATCATTCATTGCTTGAAGGAGGTATATGTCAACATGTTTTATCTAAAAGAATTTATCCAGGTGCTTTCTTCTTCAGGTAAATCATATGTATTCTCAGTAACAATATCTTCAGATCTCTACAGCTTGACAGTATCTCCTTTTGGTAACCTTCTCCTTCATTATTTATTTCATTTTTGTTTTTAGGCTTTGTTTTAAAGTGTGAAACATAGGAATTTGTTAGGGTATGCATGTTTAAAAAAACTAGAGAATTTATACATCCAAATGGAAAATTATTTTGTTAAAAATGTAAATTAAAATATATGTAAGAGTATATATATATATATTTATTTATTTATATTAGTTTCAAGGCTCGTGATATTTGTAAATGCCCGATTTGTGTCATGTGAAGGCAAATTTAAATTTTGTGAGGTAATCAAAAGTCATGTTGAACCCCACTTCATATTTATTAAAGGCTAGCAGTGTAGGAAGACATAGTTCATACACTATTTTGGGGCTTACATTAGATAATGAATGTCAAACTCTTTATTAAAATTATGAGTATTAAAAGGGTCATTATTAATACTATTATTTTCTATCATAGCCTGAGTATTGAATATTTTGACTGACTCAGCTATTATGTGATTAAAATTGTTTTTAATTTTTTTTACTAGTTATTTTTGCTTAACAATTTCCAATGTATCACTTTAGATGTTAGGGTTTAAAAAAAAGTTAATTGTGCTAAAAATAAAGCTGAACTCAATCATCTATTCACTCTTATATATTATATTTTAACATAAAATTGCCCAAAATGTTGTCCAAAAGACAAAAGTGACTTTGAAGAAGATGCAATTGCTGGAGTGTGCCCTTGGGAATGAGTTTCATTTCAATTTCATATGGTGTAGAGGACAGAATACTTTGATATTGATGATAACAATTATTAGTAGCTATCATTTGACAGCAAAATTTCACATTTGATAATATTCTTTTATGGTATTTGTGCTAAATCTTCCTTGGTGATACCTACATTTTTAAATAGCCAGCTATGTAGGCTTAGGACATGGATAGGTATCCTGTTATTCACTACGATAATTACCAAAGAACATAAAGTGAGGCAAAAGTTTATTATATTCTTATCTACAAATTCAAAATAATAGTACTTAAAAACATCAAACAATAAAACATCAAGCAAATGAAATAGTATTTGTAGTGGTTTGATTTAGGTGTCCCCCACAAACAAATGAATGTGTTATGATTGATAGATCCTCAGCTGATGGCAGTTTGGGTTTTACAACCTCACTGGAGCTGTGTTGTTGGGGGTGGGCTTATGGGGTTATAAACCACCTTCCCCTTGCCAGTGTTTGGCACACCTTCCTGCCACTGTTGGCAGTGCTGTAGCAGAGGTGATGTCCAACCTCTACTCATGCCATCCATCATTTTCTCTGCCATTAATTATGGAGCTTCCCCTCAAGTCTTCAAGCCAAAATAAACCCATTCTTCCACAAGGTGCTTTTGGTTCTGTTCTTTGTCGCAGCAAGAAGATTGACTAAAACAGTATCCAAGTGCTATAGAAAATTAATTACTTTCCAAAATTCCTTAATGCTGTAATGCTTATGGATGAACATAATATTCCAATGGAAATATAACCCCATTTACCCGTCTGTCAAAGCTCCCATCATTGATTGTTATCTTCTATAGCATTCCAGCCTGCTCTCCATCAAAATTCTCCTTTCTCCTGTTTTATGCTTAGCAATGGGTTGTGTTTCTAGCTATCAGAGACTTGCTTAAAGATTTCACCCTTCTCGCATCCCAACATGTCTATCCAGCAGAATTTACCCAAAACACCCAGGAAAAAAAAAGAAAAAATACACATATATTGTCCCCACAAATTTTCCTTTGAAGATTTGTTTACTGTTTTTTGTTGCTTTGTTTTTAATTTCAGTGTGTGATCATAGGGAGGAAATTAAAGCAGTAACAGGTTCACTTCTGCTCACCAGGAATTCGGCACTCACCTTGTTCCTGATGAGTAATTTTTATTTTGGCAGTTACTGAGCTTGTTTCTTTTCCTTCCTTCCTTCCTTCCTTCCTTCCTTCCTTCCTTCCTTCCTTCCTTCCTTCCTTCCTTCCTTCCTTCCTTTCTTTTTTTGGAATGTGAACTATTTTAATTCATTTATAGATTAAACTTCAGAATTGCATTTCACAAGAAAGGAAGCAGTCCTTTGATTCCAATTTACATAATATTTACTGTTCTGCTAGTATATGGAGCAATTGACTGAGCTTTATGAAAAGAACTTAAAAGAAAACTGTAAAAGAAAGCAAAACTGTATCATTATTATTTTTCCACTTCAATATTCAGTACCTTAGTAGTGCAGGGCATGCATTCATTGCCTTTTTACCATCTACCATTATATGTAATTCATTTATACATTCACACATAAAAATATACATATGTATACACATATCTATTTCTGATAATTTTATCTCATCTATTTTTTCTGCTTTAATACTTTGTTCTTCGAACCCACTCTCTTCATTCTTTCCTACTCTGCATATAATTTGATACATTTCTTTCCCATTTTCATTTTTCTCTCATCTTATCCACCTTTCCTGGCTTACATATTATCAACCCCCAGTGTTCAAATAATAAACCACTTAAACCTGCATAGGTTAAGTCATATCTAATGTGGAAACTGAATTATCTGTTTTATCTAATTCTTTTTTACTCTTTATTATGAAAAAATTTTATACATTATATGAGCAAATCTTGTAAATGTGCCCGTTTCCCTCCTCTCTCTCCCTTACCCACTGGGGTACTTCCTTGGTATGCATACTGGATCTATCCATAGGTTAGGGGTTTATGAACTGCACCAGAGGTAGCCAGTTTTTCTTTCTCTCTCTTTTTTCTTCCCCTTTGGCTTTTATAATCTTTCTGCTCCCTCTTCCTCTCAGTTCCTTGAGTCAAAGTGGGTGAGAGTTTTGAGTCTGCTTTGTTGAGGAGATCTTAAGTATCTCTGGATATTTGCCCTGGCTTGTATTGGGTATTATTGGTGTCTGTCACCATTGACCTTTCATGGGTTATCAGACTTGCTGTGGTGATTGGTCTCTTGTTTGTCTCCTCACTTTCTAGAAGGATTCATTAGGGCCCTGTGTGAAGGCTAGGTGTGGTTTGTCTCCTGGCAGGATGTCAGTCATCATCTATCTGTTGGTGGAATCGAGTTGTTCCCAGCTCTCTCAATGTGTCCTGAAAAATACAAACAGAATCTCCATTGGAGAATGAGATCAATATAGGTTAAATGAGACAACATTGCTATTTTGGCTAGCTCCTAATGGGTGTAGCCTCTCTGTAGCTCTCTAGTAGTGGGAATTTCCCCCTAGAAACCCAAGATTTTGGTCCCCAAAGGATTTTGCCATGGTTCCCACTTCCAGTTAAGAGTTCCTTGACACTAAGAAGATCTCTTAGCCAATCATTAAGCTGTTGATTACCTTCCTCAGTTGAGTGCCACTATTACACAGATGAGCATTTCTTGACTTGCTGGTCTCTTCCATACAGCCGTGTGTTCAGCATGCTTGTGACAACTGTCTATATTGTATATCAGTGGTCTCTGCTTTCTCCAAATATCATTGACTAATTTCCCCTGGCAGGTCATGCAACACCTTCCAGTGCTACACATGCTACCACCTGGGAGCTGGTTACCATTCTGGATCTAACAGGATCTCTCGGTGTTTTTTGATGACACTCTGATTTCTTCAGCAATAGGGTCTTACCTTAGACCTGGAACAGGTATTCAAGAGCTTTGACAGAAGTCTGTCCTATTTTGGGAGCCTCATGGGTCTCTTTGATCAATAGCTCAGTGTGGAAAGGAAACAATAACTGGGACAGGAAGATTCAGGTCTGAGCAATTATTCTTGAGGTTAGGCTTCCTGCCATTTTATTCATGGCCCCTTGTACCAGGTGGTGCCCTCAGCTTCCTCAGGAGCTTACTGTATAAAAGCTAGGGTTTTATGGTGTCAATTCATTATTAGTTTAGTTTACTGTATGAGTCTCCTGATCCTCCCATTTAGGCCAGGAATGGTGATACCGCCTAATGTGCTTCTTTTACTAAAGATGGCTTTGTATATCCAAGGCCTTTTGCCATTCCAAATAAATTTGGAGATTTTTTTTTCTGTGGCTGCAAAGAATGAAGCTTGTATTTTTACTGGTATTGCATTGAATCTGTATATAGCTTTTGGAAGTATCGCCATTTTCACAATATTAATTCTACATATCCAGGACCATGGGAGATATTTCTCTTTTCACATCATCCTCATTTTCCTTCTTGAGTGTTTTTATGTTTTCATTATACAAATATTTCACCTCCTAGGTTAGTGTTACTCCAAGGTATTTGATTTTATGTGTGGCTACTAAAAATGGAACTGTTTTGCTGATTGCTTTTTCTGTATGCATGTCATTTGCAAATAAGATTGTGTTTGTATCTTTCAGGATGCAGCGAGAGTGCTGGGGCTCATCTAACCCTACCAACCAACCGAAGGCC
>PVHP010011198.1:0-45709 GCA_004024765.1 Zapus hudsonius | reverse complement strand
AGCTCAACAGCCTAGCCTTGTCTACACCAGCAATATAAACACACAATATACCATTATTACTTTAACCATACTGTAAAAGAAAGTGGATTTTGTATAAGTGTGGTGTGTATAATGTGTGGTTTATGCAGATGTATATACAAATGTGCATGCCCCATGAACATACATGCCCATGCCAGAGTAAAGGCAGGTGTCCTCTTATTTACTCATGTATTTCCTTGAGCTGGGATCTGTCCCTCAACCAAGAGCTGCTATTTGTTCATGAGTTCCAAGGATATGGTGATCTTGGCTTCCTTGTGGACTGGGGTCATAGATATGTATGGTCACACTCAAATTTTCACATGGGCTCTAGGGAATCAAACTTGGCAATAGCTGGCCCAAGCTCTAATGCATAAGCAACGAGTTCTCTTAACCATTTACCATCCCCACAGCCCCAAAGTGAATATTTTTGTTGTCACACTTTGGGCAATGATCTTATTGTCCTCCTGAGTTTGTGTAGGTGCGGTTTTACTCTGATCAGAAAATGTGCAGTCTTCCACTCAGCATTTAACTGAAATGGCTCCCACTTCACATTTCAGAATTTGAATGGTAACACCACCTATTGGACAGTACTGAAGGCAAAGCTAAGTCTCATAAATGAGATATGCTCCATAGGGCTTTTTTTCCTTCTTACGTGATGATTCTGAGGCAATATATTTGTCCTGAAACTCCACAGTAGCAATCCTCCCTTAACATAGTTCTTTCAGTTTTTCTACGGAGAGAATAGTTACATAGTAAATGATTATTAAAATGATTAGGAAGTATAACACAATACTTTTGTCAAGAAATGATTCCTCAATGAGTAAACATGGGCACATGGTGTGACCCAGCAAATCTACATCTAGGTGCACACTGAAGTGCAATATGGCAGACATGGGGACTTCCACACCTGTGCTCACAGCATCACTACTCAAAGTAACTCAAGTTCAAGAACTCTGCAAATGTCTGTAAGCAAATAAATATTGAAAATGTGATGTGCATATATGTGTAATAATGTGCTATAAGCAATAAAATTCTGAAAACACCTACATTGTGGATGCAACTTAAAATATTAGGCTAAGAGATATATGAAAAAGGAAAATATGATTACACAATTGTATGAGTCCCTAGAAGTCAAATTTATAGAGAAGAAAAGTAGAATGTAAGTGGTGAGGGCTGAGGGGAGGAATTTAATGAAGACAAAGTTTCTATTTGGAATATTGGAGAAGTTCTTTGCACAGGGGTGACATTCATACAACTTTGTGAATGTTTTTAACACTGAATCATACACTTAAAATGGTTAAAATGGTATACTTAAAGGTATGCTAAAAATATATACTGAAAGTTATTGGAATGGCAAATTTAATGTTTTCTGTATTTTACCATAATGAACAAATAAATGAAAAAGCACACAACAAAAATTACCTTTCAGTATTACAGGTACTTCCTTAATCACAGGATTAGATTTTTCAGATGGGGAAGAATTAAACCATGTGAATATAGATCCAAATATGGATTCAGAAGTTTTGTTCTGAAATTGTTACACTGTCAATTAGCAGTGACAAAGATGTCCTCAAGTCACACGAGTGTCTTATACACCAGGTACACTGTATGACTGAATTGTTTTGATGACTAATAGACAAATGTACACAAGTGCTTTGTACCTTCAAACAATTATTCAAGAGATGTAGGAATTTCATTGAGCATTCCTTAGGGAGATTAGATAGCTTAACCTCATCAATGAAATGCATGTATTGTTTGTCTTTGCCCCAAAGTATTACCTTATTTTTGGTAAGGTTCAAGCCAAACTTTTAAAAATAAAGTTCTCTAAAATATATATTCAGGATTTAGTATAAAAACATTGCTGAATGTCTACATTTCTACTTACACTTCCTTCCTATCATAAATGGATTATTTAGCCTGTCCATTTATTTTGTTTTATTTTTGCTTTTACTTACCTCAATAACTTTTGTTCACTGTGCAGCTTCATCAAACATACCTTAGGAAGAACAAAGAACTTTCTTGCCTTAGAAAGAAAAAACAACTCTGTTAGGGTTCATCTGAAAAATTAAATAAACACTTGATTCAATTTTAATTAGAAGTGTTAAATATTTTTTGCTGTCTGATCTCTCCCTCTGTTCCAAACCATATAATTATCAATCTCTACACTGACAAATGTATGCATAGTTTGACACATTATATCAAATTTGACATATAGATTTTTAGATAGATCATTACATTCAACTGGAAACAAGTGGTTTAAAAGTAACGTGAATTCCTTTCAATAACACCAGAAATAATATGCTTTAAAAGTATGCTGACTACTTTTTTTAATTTCTCTCCTCAGTGGTTATGTCTTTGATTATGATTACTACAGAGATGATTTCTACAATCGGTAGGTGAATTTATGTGTTTTTCCCCCAATAATTTAATTTGTCTTCTATTTTTGTGCATTTCATTCACTGGTGATCTTGAATTAAACATTTACAATAACATTTTATATTTAAAAATACAAAAATATAAACTTTCCGTGGTGGGGATATGGCTCAGCAGTTAAAAGTGCTTTCTTGCAAAGCTTGCCTACCTGAGTTTAATTCCCCAGCACACATATAAAGCCAGACCAGTCTGTAGCAGCAAGAGACCATGGTGTACTCTTTCACATACACACACAAAAAAAATGCAAGTAAATAAAGTATTTTCATAGAATTTCAATGAACTATGATAAAGTCATATTTTCTCATTATTATATTTATTAAATGTAATGACTATTATAATTAGATAAGAGTTGCCTAAGCCTAAAATTTTTGTAATATTTGCATAACATTTTAAGAACTTAATTATTTTTCTAAGTATGATGTTGTCTTGGAAGTCCTGATTTTTTTTCCACTGAGAATAAAGAAAGAAAAAAACCTGTAATTATCTATAATTTAACTGCCACCAGGACACATTGAAAATACTGTTAGTTAGACTCAACAGACTCATGGATCATTCTTGGTCAACATGGTAGCGTAAAATTGTAACAAACTCCAGGCAAGCTAAAACCACATAAATCATTGTTTATAATGAACAGAAAAAACAACGGGCTTTGACCAAGGCCTTTAAAAATTCTTTCAGAACTTTTAAAGTTCTTTACTTTCTTCCCTATTGATACCTGGTAATCAATACTAAAACTGAGAGTTACATATTATACTTTAACTTAAAAATCACTGAGGGACTGCAAAGATGGATTGGCTGTTAAGATGCTTGCTTATGAATCCTAATGGTCCAGAGTTTGTGTTCCCAGTATCCACGTAAAGCCAGATGCAAAGTAGCCCATGTGTCTGATATTTGCTTGCAGCAGCTAGAGGCCCTGGCATCTCCTCTCTCTCTCTCTCTCTCTCTCTCTCTCTCTCTCTCTCTCTCTCTCTCTCTCTCTCTCTCTCTCTCTCTCTCTCTCTTTCTCTCTCTCTCCCTCCCTCCCTCCCTCCCTTTCTCTCTTTCCTTGCTTGCAAATAAATTAAAAAAATTTAAAGTCATTGGCAGTTCATCTGATGTCTTATATACAATGTATCAAAAACATTTAGCAGAGTGCATGCCCAGATGCTCTGGTACCTTAGGATTTGAAGCATGTATCTATTTTTCACCTGTGAAATGTTTTGGTCATTTCTGAGACTGGTTCAACCTCAATGTCTCACCCTATCATTCACTTTCTCTCTCTCCAAGTCCTTCAGTGTGCAATTGTCTGCCAGCATCAATTCATTCTTATATCTTTATTTCTTTCATCATATCACACTTGCCTTTCTAATTTATGGCAATGGTTTTCTTTGTTCGTTTCCTTTGGTTCCATGTCTAGATGCTTTCAAGGGAAGCAAGGGTCAGCAATCCAATGGTCCACTATCTCTGATTTATCCAATCACCTCCAGTGTTACGACTTTTCATTTCTTAGCTGCACTTTCATTTTGGTGATCAAGTCTCTATTTCATTTATCCATTTTTGTTAAATGCCACACTGAGAGAGAGAAGGCATTCAAACCGCCTCATCACTGGCTGTGTGCAAACTGAGGAAAGATGAACAGCAACGACTAATCCTTTGTAGTTTTTGCTGAGTGATGGAGTTGGTCATGGATCATGATATAGATTTGTTATTTACAAAGTCATTTGTAGATGGAAAATTAGTCATGGTGATATATTTTGATATCAGAAGTATGATTTATGTCATTGGCAAATGTATTCTTGAACTAAATGTTGACAATTGAAAGACTCATGCATACATAAGACATTGAGATTAAAGGCCAATTGTAGATGATTAGTGGACTAAATAAATGAATAAAAACCACATATCCTTTGAAACTATCTCACATAATATAATTTTATAGTTAAGGAATAGAACTCTAGATTGACTCACATTTTTAGATCAATAATTAGAGAGCACTATATATGTATACTGAAAAATATATTAATAAGGAACAATATCTACTACCTTATGCAAATGTACATTATCCCCTGGTATAATTGTTCGTATAACCACAGCAGGTTCAGTTAACAAAGGCTGAGAGTGACAGTCAGATGTCATGTGCTCTATGGCTACATGTGTGTGTGCTGCTGATAATTTTGAAGAAGTTGCCTCCTGGTTTTTTTTTTTCTTCATGGACACAAAGGTTTAAAATATCAATGTTACAGACTTACCACCAGTAAGAAAACCACTTCAATGATTTCTAACCTCACAATTGTCAGTTGAATGTAACAATTGTGCAAAATAAAGAACAGATAAAAAGATTGAACACAGCATAAAGTTACATTAAGGTCCAATATTACAAAAATATAAATAAAGATCACAACCAACTTACCTTTAAAAGCGTGTTCTACAATCATTTACACATGGTTCAAGGGAAGAAGTTCACTGAAAATCCAACTACAACTCCTCTCCTGGTTGCTTGTAAGAATAATTTGGGAAGGTTTCAAGAGTAGCCGTTCTTACTAATGATTGGGCACTTTACCTGTTTACAGACTTACGTGTCAGGTGTCAAGCATGCTAAATCAGGGTCTGGTTTCAGACCAGAACAAGAAAAAGTTCTCAGTACTGTTCTGTTTCTTGATCAACATATATTGTTAAGAGGTTCTAGGGAGGACGATGCCTCTGAGCAAGCCTGCGATTTCTCCATGTAGGCCAGACTATATAGATTTTATTAGCATTTACTACCTAGCAATAATCTGTTTAATTTGTGAGTTGGAAAAATAAAGAACTGCATTTATAAGGGAAATCTAAGAGAAAACAAATTATTACCAGATAGCTCTTAATATTATAATTAAATGCAAATTTAGTATGTGGTTATACCATATGTACCCAGATCAAACTTTCAACTTCTTTCTTGATTTTGAAAGATTATTAGGTTTTAGCAATAAAAATAGACACCAATGCAAGGGTCTAGCAATTAGGTAATGATTTATTAGAATGTGATATGTTTGCTTCTAAAAGTACACCACCAATATTAATATGAAACATTAATAGGCTAGGGAAATGTTATTAATGTAAATCATCTAGCATAGGTAACTTTACTGTGCTTTTAGTTATGTGAACAAACAAGGATGCTCACAGGAAAAACAGCAGTGGTTGTTTTGTTGTACAAAACTGAGCGTTCCAAGGTTGTATTCATATATATTTTCCCATAACATTATTATTGTTATATATTAATAACAGCAAACTATTTTTAAAATTACTCAAAATTATATTCACTTTCTCAGTTAATGTGCATTAAATTGCTTCTGTCACAAAGACACCTGTTTTTGAGGATAGTGTATGAAATCTAATATTCTTATCTGCCTAGAGACAGAATACATATATTTTATCAAGTAAATTAGTATTCAAATTAATGTTACCAGTTTTCAGCTGCTAAATGATAAAATTATGGATGTGAGATATTATTTAAAGCAAATAAAAGTCAAACACAAAATGGTTCCTGAAAACTTGAAATGTTTCTGCAATAAAACCAATTAAACCTTCAAAATTTGTCTAAGGGTTTCTTTTATTACCCCTACTACATTTATTTTATTTGCTACTGGAGGGCAGATTTTTTTTGAGATTTCATTTTGAAATTAAGCTTGGAAAATAGAGAATTACATATTTGTCTTGACAGTCAACCATTATCTATTTGACAAGTAATTATTAGGAGGGAAAGTATTCTGAATGAGCAATGTTAGAAAAGACAAAAATACTCCTGAAGGAAAGGAGAGGAAATGCAAGTGCAAGGGTGGATGAGATGAAATGATGATGGAAGAAATAAATTTTCAGATTTTTACTGGCCTTTGGAATTTTGATTCCATTTAATTCTGCTTGATGGCTACCTTTGTTGACAGCCTGCACTTTTAAATGGACTATCCTGACTCCCACTCTATTTTTCCAGTCTACTTGTAAAGGCAATTATTTCTTATTTACTAGAGCGTACATTCTGATAAAAATGTCAGTGCTGTCTTCTTGTTTACCTGCCTTTCCCTCACTTTATTCTGTGTTTAGAGCTACATCGGATCTCTCAACTCTGGATCACCTGACCTCCTTCCTATCCTTCTCATGTCGTGCTTCATGCGTTATGACAATGCTCAGGCTCCCTTGCTTTTTTTCTGGTTAACTCAAATACCCAAGGAAAATTAAGATATCCATTAGATATTGTAAAATCGGAATTTCTGCTCACATGTGAAGTGCTAATGCCATTCTTTTGTTTGTGAGTTACATCCTTATTAAAATACTTAAATTCTAATGCTACCCTATCTCCCATCAGAGTGGTGGAGGAACCAGTGAAACATCATTGGATCCCTTGGTGAGAAAAGCCACTTCCCCCTTAAAGCAACTCACCAAAATATTCAGAGGACAAAGGGTCCTCTCCATAGAAACTTGCAGCAAAGGGTGTACACAGCAACGCAGACTTAGCATGCTGTTGAAATGCATGCCACATACCTCAGCTGGGACACATGCACAGTGAGCTCTTTTCTCAGTTTAAGATTAGTGTATGTACTCCAGCCTCAGAAACTCTGGAATGCTTAATGGGGAAAACAAAAGGAATACTGACAAGCATTTCTGTACCTTAGAAAATGTCACTGATGTTTACTGTAATTGCAGCAATGAATATGGCCACTTTACTTGGCCTGAATGTTCACTAGAGGATTCTTAAATCTCTATGAATCTTGCATGGTCCTTCATAGATTTTCTTTATCTAACTTTACAGGTTTGCTTATTTAATGAATCTCTTAAACTGCATATTCAAGGGAGAGGAAACAGACTCTCCAAAGACCTTACCTTTAACATCAGTTGGTAATTTCTTCCCTCAAGAGATAAATCAACTGTCATTATTTTCTTTATACCTTGTGCGAAATGCCTTGGTATTTTGGATCCTTGACTTAAGAAACTCTGTGAACCCATCTTATAAATAACTAATATAGACCTTGTTTTGTGATTGAAATGAGGGGCAGGTTTTGTTGACCCTTCTGATTTTCAAGTCTCTGGTGGCCTGGGTCATACTTACAACCCATTCAGCCTCATCCTGCCTTTGACTCTGAAGTAAACACCCCCATGTGCTGACACGCATGACCTGCTCTTTGCCAGGAGTTCCTGGGCTCTAATGGACTTTTTAACTCACATTGGATGGGACCTTTCTTGACCTCTGCCTTGTTTCACTTCCTTTCTTTTCCAGAAATCTCATAGATTTTCATGGGCATATTTCTAAAGTATTTTTGGACACTTTATTCACTAACGTAGGAGATATTCCAGGTATAAAGTATGAAGAGTTTTACTTTGTGCTTGGTTTTAACATTGCCTTTTGTCTTCTCATGTAATATTTTTAAATGATTTTGAATAGTTTAAAACCAGTCTATGTTAATTTGTATTATATTTAACATATTATTTTCCAGAAAGAATTACCAGATATAATCTTATGAAATAACCTCTTATATAACTTGTTTTCTTATTATATTCTTTTTCTTCTAGCTTCTTAATTCTAAATTACATATTGGTTTATTTTTATGGAATTAAATAATACCAAAATTCATATCATGGTGTCAAGATAAAATATAATGCTGAATTAATATTAGTATTTTATTTATGATATTTATGATAAAATGTTGATGCATATAAGTATGTAGAATAAACAGTTTGAATGTATAAATAGCATATTTATATGAATTAGCTAACATTCTTCTATTTTTATTCCTTTCATTGTTTAATGAGAGTGATTGCTTATGGTGAATATTAGCCTTTCTTTTCAGCAAGAGTAGGATGTTACTGGTTTATTTTAGACAGAAAACATGTCAGTAACTAATTTTTCAAGTTTATCTAGTCTCAATTCGCATGTATGGTAAATGGTCAGAATGACAAACTTTTCTGACAAATAGCTCCCACCAGTGCTTAAGTAAATATAATTCTGTCTTTATGATATCTCCATTTCCTTCAGACTTCAGATGTCGCCCCCCCCCCTTTTCCCACAGTCAGGGGAAGCTGTGGTGACTAACACAGTCCTTAAAGACAAGCTAGGACCCTTACAATGTGGCTACCACACTTCTTCTTTAAACTGGTTTTATTGTTGCTTTCTGATCAGAGCATCCTTTGTTTTGTCCATAATCTTACATAATTATTTCCACCTTCAGGCTAGTGTGGCGATATGAATTTGGTGCACAAGAGGGAGATTTCTGCTCAGAAGAAGGAGAAATGTGTTTTCTCAAACAGAGCATCATACTTGGGAACAAAGTTCAACCTGATTTTGACAGAGTTCATGGTGCTATTAGAACAAAGCTACTTGTCCTTCCTTGTCTTACAAATGAGTTCATGTTTGGGTCAAATGCTACTGTCCAAAAAGCACAAGCTATATTTACATCTTATTTCTTTGTGAAAAATGACTCGACCAATAAACACCTTGTCTGAACATTAAACAACAGCAAAAAAAAAAAAATGCATGTAAAACCTTACCAGGAAACTCAGTCACTTATTCTACACACTTAATAAGGTTCATTAATATTTAATCAACTCTTGGCCCATTTGTGTTTGTGAAGGTTGTTCGATTACCATGGGCGCGTGCCTCCACCTCCCCGGGCTGTCATCCCACTGAAACGCCCCCGCGTGGCTGTCAGCACCACACGCAGGGGGAAAGGTGTGTTTTCAATGAAAGGAGGATCCAGATCAACTGTCAGTGGATCATCCTCATCAGGCTCCAAGTGTAAGTAAGATTCCTTATCGTATTTACGTGTAAATAAAAGTAGGAATGGCCATGATTTGGGGAAGACCTATACAGCCAATGAAGTCACCTGACAGAGGAGTATTGTTGATAACGAATAATCTGTTTTTCACCGTATGGTGCAACAGTTGGAGAGAGAGACACAAACATTCCTGAGTGAAAATCCAGGATGAGTTTTATTATAGAAAAAAAAGGGGGCTGGAGAGATTGCTCAGTGGTTAAAGGCACTAACTTGCAAATCCTAACAGCCTACTTTAATTTCCCTGCATCCACGTGAAGCCAGGTGCCCGAATCTGGATAGATCTGGAGTTTCTTTGCAGTGGTAGGAGGCCCTAGAGTGCACATCCTTTCTCTCTTCCACCGTCTCCCATTCCTCCCTGTCTTTCTGCCTCTCAAGTGAATAAATAAAAATATTTTTAAAACACTCTTCTCAGTCTGCTTATTTTGTGATATTTTAAAGTCCTGAAACAGAACTTGTTGCTCTTAGTAAGGAAACAACTTCATTTTAAAAGGGAGTCCATAACCTGTCTTTTCAAAGAAGCGTTATATGAAATTAACATTTGCTTTGAATGTTTGAACATTAGAATATTGATGACAGAATGACAAACAACAGAACACAACTTGCCACATTTTTCTAAATCACCAGTGAAGATATGTCTCTGAAGACATATTTAATTTCAAAAAATAAAATTACTTGCATAAATATTATTCAGGAAAATATAGAGATAGAAACTTTGTACTTAAACACATTACTACAGTTTTATATGGACTGACTTGGTAAAGCTTTAATTTTTAATTAAGATATAATGACTAAAGACAAAAGAATTTCAAACTTTTCTAAAGTGATATTTGAGCAGAAACCTGAAGGAACTGAAGGCTAAAGACAGTGAAGTTCAACTCCATCAGGGTAGAGCATTCTGGGTAAGGGAATAGTCAGTGCCAACGTTCTATTTGTAATGATCGAAGAGCATCTAGGAAACTGGGGTGTCTGGAGGCGAGCCAAAAGGGGAAGTGTGGCTGGTGACAACCAGAGGGAAAGTCCAAACCATTTAAATAAGGCAAGTATATTTACTCCACTTTAATTCATGAGCAAAAGCAGAAGGTCATAAAGCCAGTAAATGGCTGTAAGGACTGGAAGCATGTGCTTTCAAGCCCTGCCTTTTACCACAGCATCACCAACAATAGAATCACGACCAAATTACTCTTTTCAAGAAAATGAGAAAAATGTAGTTCAAGAAACAGGAAGGAACACTTTCTCTAGATGAAAGTTTAGTGTGCTAAGAATTTCATTAAGTTGCCTTAGATATTACAACCTCTAGAGCAAACTGAATAAATGCACGTTCTGTGTACACATATTTACACAATCTCCTGTCACGTGAACCTGTTCTCCCAGGAGAAATGCAAACACCAGATTTACTCAAATGACAGACAAAAGTACAATGGCAACAAACTAGTTTTGGTAAACAAAAGTTTGTTGGGGTCAATTACAGAGCAGAGTGAAGGGTTGCTTACAGGAGCAATGGATGACTCAAAGACAGCTGCATCACCAAAAAGTACTGGTTTAGCTTTATGTAACCTTAGGGAGTGGTCTTGGAACCTCCATCCTCCCTCTTCTTCTCAGAAGGAAATGTTGTAGAATTCACAGAAAATTGCTCTACAAACTTAGCCGAGTCTACCCCCCTCAACAGTTGTTTATTGGTCCTGTAAACGTAGGGAGGGCCTGTTGCAATTTAAGTTTCAGCTCTCCCAGACTTGTTGACCAAGAGGGAATATTGGAGGAATTTTCTATACAAATGTTTAAACAGTTAAAAGAAAAAGGAATTCCTTTTGGAGTGTTCGAATATGAGAAAATGAGTTGTCTGTCACAGTTTCTAAATGTTCTATCATGATCTTATTACAAAAGGTAAAGAAAATTCATGAATTGGGTTCTTGTGTAAAGTGAAGACTGCACTGCCTTCCAGGTTTTCACCATTGGTTATATTGACTTGGTTTTGAGCAGAAGTATCTGAAGCACTTGGCCTTCTGTATAAGAGGTCAGTGGTGACGCCATCCATCTAGAGTTCCAACAGGACTGAGCAGTGTCCTGAACACATCCCTCCTCTCAAACCCTGAAGTCCAGTAGCACTCTCCGAAGTTTGTAACTATAATGATATTTATTTCCAAATGTTCCCACAGAGATGTAATTGCACTAGTTTAGAACCACTAACTTAGAAAAATGCTTTGCTTGCCACATGGCCCGAGAGTAGCAGGTGCCGCTGTGCAGAACTAACTGCCCAGTTGCCATTTTATCAAGAAGAATCTAAGATAAGTGACTTTTAGAAGTGATATTGAAGTAAATATTTCAATATTTAAATGGTTAGGCTGGTTTTACTCCCTTTAAGTTTTTTTTTTCACTATTTTATTTTTATTTATTTATTTGTAACCAGAGACAGATGAGAGAGAGAGAGAATGGGCAGGCCAGTGCTTCCATCCTCTGCAAATGAACTCCAGAGGCATATGCCACTTTGTGCATCTGGCTTTACTTGGGCTCTAGGGACTTGAACTTGGGCCATTGGGTTTTTCAGGAGAGTGCCTTCATGGCTGAGCCATCTCTCCAGCCCCCTCTTAAGTTTTGATTTCTAAATTTACTGTATCTTTAAGAGAGAATTAGAGCTATAAAATGGTTTTTTGGTGTATATATAAACAAAAAAGTTTATTTAGCTCCCAATTTTGCTGATTCAAGTTCCAAAGTCAGGTATGTCCCTGTGGTGTGACTCTGGTGAGAGCCATGCATGACAATATGTTGGAGGGAGCTGGTACATCTTGAGCCAGGAAGGAGAGAGCCAACAGTCTCCTTTAAGGGCACACTGCAATGAACTAAGTACCTCCCACTAGGTTCTACCTTCTAAAGATCCCATCACCTTCTAATACCCTGGGAACCAAGCCTTTAACACAAGCCTTTTGGTGGACATTCAACATCCAGGTCACTGCACTGATCTTATTGGTAACTGCAGTAACATTGGGGGGGGGGGGTGCAAAACTTTAAAAGAATTTCTCTTGGTTTTGTAATAATCAAAATCTCACATAGGCAGACTTGCTTTCTCCCATAAGTGTGTAAACATATGTGGTATTAAACTGCTGGTTGGGTCATTCATATCCTTTTAAGACTTGCTTTTCTGATTTAATGAATTTATATTCTTATGTCAAATTCTGTAAAGAAAATCCTCTGTTATGACAGTGATTGTATGGTACATGCATGTGTGGTTTTATTGTTAGTTTACATCCCACAGTCCATGGATGACTTGGATGTCTTCATAAAACAGGTAAAAAGTAGTATATAACCTGTTAGTGTTTATAACTGCTATTGCTTCAAGATCTTTGCATAGGAATTGATTTGTTCCTCATGAATATCTTGTGAATATTCCTATCATTCCCTTCTACAAATATGGCAGAAAAAAATAAGGCCCTGAAAGTCACATATGTACCTAAAAACAAAGGCAGCCACCACATCCTGGCAATTGGATTCATAGCACGAGTGCTTGAGCTTAGGTCTAACAGCCTCATCATAACTTCTAGAGAACTGTAACTTCTACATTACATGATATTCCATTTACTATTTTTAACCCTGAATTTTACTTTGATACATCATCTTATGCTTTCCATCTGGCTCTCTTTGACTTTTATTTCCTTCATGCATGTACTTCTTTTTCACCTTTCCTTCTGTATTGGTTTCCTGGGGAGCTATAACAGACCATCTCAACAGACTAAGGCAACAGAAATTTGGGCGCTGGAGGTCACTGGCCTCTCTGGGTTTCAGAGGCATCTCTCCAGTCTGTCCCTTTGTGGTCGTCTACTGCACTACCCGGTATCTTTATCTCTTCTTTTCTTAGAGGGAGATGAGTCACATGGGATTAAGGTTCACCTTCAAAACTTTGTCTTGATGACCTTTGCAAATATCAATTTCCAAATAAGGCTATGTTGACAGGTAATACGGATTGGGATTTCAACATGCCTTTTGGAAAAATATATTTCATAATACTTTGTCATTTTGATTTTGTGTGTTTCCTGAAACATTTATCTGAGTTTAGTTTGAGAAAACAATAGAAATTCTTTTATAGGTATATTTAAGCCTCTCCAATAGAACAATACATTCAATGAAATTGCTGTCATTATTATTGTGCTTATGTTTGTTATGTATGTTTATAAGGGCTACTTATGATATTTTGTTACTATTTCTAACATTGGCTATAGCTTTCTAGTATCCACCTCTCTTAAAATGTTTCTTCTTTCTCCAATGAGAGACAGTGTTCTGTTAATTGCTTGCATTTTTGTAGAACTTGAAAATCTCAGACCTCCCTGTTGACATTTGAGAAGGTGTCTTTTTCAGGGGGTGCTTTGCTCCCTTATCTGTCCATCTCCATGCATGAATTCCTCTGTATTCTGTGAGACCCTCAAGCTCTAAGGGTTAGCAATTAAAAGGTGCTAGCTTTACTCCTTTCTGCATTCTAGGATAGTTTCCAGCTCCTCCCTACAAACAAGGGCAGGAATGCTCTTCCCCAACTTCTAGTTGAGGCAAGCTTCTTTTCAAGAACTTGCTAGCCCCAAGTACTATAATCTTGTGTTTATCCTTTCATCAAGGACACAGGATCATAAAGACAATTACAATTTGATTGTAATACCAGATAAGAGAAGACATATTCAGCATCAATGGTAACTTTTCACCTATTCCTCCATTATCAACTTTAAACTATTAAATTTTGTAATGTGTAGTTTACATATTTTTCACCAATAATAAACTCCATAAATCCAGGAAAGCAACTCATTGTAAGTAGCTCATAGCTCAAAGGTGAGGAGATAAAAATTAAAGCCATGACATTCTTCCCTAAGCTTGATTTTGCTGCCTTTATGCTATATATATCTAAGCAAATTACTTAACTTCTATGGTGGTCAGTCCTAATCCATACAATAATTTTAATAACATGCTTTACATATTCATCAGAAGGAATAGATGTAATTACTTACAGGAATCTTGCAGCAAAATCCTGGATGATTACATAGACTGAGGAGACAATGAAGCTATTGAATACAGATGGACTCATTATCCATTTAATTTTCTCAATCTGAAAACATAGAAAGAATGAGTATAAACATACAAAGGCATAATTATTATGGATGCATACATAGACAAATAAATGGATTTTTCTTTCCTTAGGAAGTTTCTTAGGGGGATAGTCAATTGCTTTAACACATTTTAGTTAAATCTTTTAAAGTCTGATTTTTATAACTATTTGTAAGATTCATAAATTAACTCCTGCATATTAAATTACATTAAAATTGAAAGGAAGGAAATTATTATACATACATATGCAGAAAAAGGAAAGGAAATCATAGACATAAAGACTTCAAGAAATCCACATTACAGGAATAACTAGTCATTTTTTTTCTGGATGGGACTGACTTCAAGACTATTTAACTCATGCTTAAAGAAAGAGCTGAAACTGGAGATCATATTTTTCCTATCAGTTGAAGTTGTATGATATAACTTAGTGGAGAGTTTCTAATCAGAAGACCTGGGTTTCAAGCTTATCTCCACATATGTGTATTACCTGACTCTGAGAAAGTCATGTAAATAATAATCTAAGTCTTCTTAGTGGTGAAATATACATAAAAATGATTGATGAGTTAATTTATATGCAGATTTATTTATATATTTAAATAATTATCAAAAGCTTGGATAAAGAAAAAGTATCGTAAGATAATATGATTAATAAGGCTTACATGCTTACAACACTAGTAAGAGTTGGTAAATAGTTTCAGTTTCTTCCTGGTTGTTACCACTAAGAAGACCAATGTCTGTCCATTTTGCTGTTGCTGTAACTGAATGCCGTTGATGGAATCATTCCTCAAAAGAAAGGGTCTGTAGTCGAGGAGATGACTCAATGGGTACAGTGCTAGCTATGCAAGTGTGATGACTTGGGCTCAGAGCCCCCCCCCCCCATCTAAATGCTGATCTGCCTATAACTTGAGGAAGGGAGACAAAGCCTCCCCAGAGAATGCTGGCTAGCTAGGCTCTCAGAATTGGCAATCTCTGAGTACAAGTAAAAGAGTAGGACTATATAAATAAGGTGGAAAGTGATTAAGGAAGATCCCTCAACTTCAACCTGTAGCCTCCACATGCACATGTGCGCTCACACACATACGAGCATGCAAATACGCTGGTTTGAGGGCCACACAACAAAGACAAAGACTTATCTCATGGTGTGGGAAGCTGGGAAGTCCAAGATCATGGTATACTATCAGCCCAGTATTTGGTGAAGACCTTTCTGCTGGGTCATGTCTTGGTAAAATGTGCTAAGAGAGTGTGCTAAGTTTGAATCTCTCTTCTTCTCTTATAGAGCCACTAACTAAATTGATTATGATTACATCATTAGACACCATCCTCATAATATCCTATAACGCTCATTCACTTCAAAAGATGTTACCTAAAAATACCATTAACCTAAGACTTTGGGTGTTAGGATTCCTGTACATGAAATAGAAGGGACACATTCAAACCCTGACACCTGGAAGTTCAAAGGCTTAGCACAATTGATATCTTTTGGTCAGATAGATAATCTTCAGCTTTGCATGATGGTGGTAGCTGTCCCATGAACTGTGCTATGGTCAGTGGACTAAAGGTTCGTGAAAGAGTAGTATCATCACGACCATGTTATAATATTCCAAGATGTCTCAAGATATTTCAGTATGTCTCCTGAAGGGGATACTCACCCTCTGCTAGAACTGATCTACAAAGTTAGCTGATGATTCTTTATTTGTCCCTGAATGGACTTGACCCAAAAGTGATTAAAATAGATGGAAATATTTTTCACTATACAAATCCAAGTTGCACACACTTTTATAGAAGCAGATGGTGCTGTCCTGTGTGCCTAATTTCCTTTTTAGATTCTAGCGCATGTTGCAGCAAAAGGCAAAATCATCACTTTGTTGATGGGATCAAAATGTAATAACATTTATCAACAAATCAATGAACTCTAGAGAGAATATGTCTGTAGTGATTTAAAATGACTTCACTTTTTAAGGAAACTTCTACAGTGAATTTTTTGGGAAATTATTTAAGAAAAAATATTGAGGTTTTTCTAAGTGATGGAACTTGACTCCTACTTTCTCTGATGTTATTCTTGCCTACAAACAAGCTAAAATAATTTATCTTATGAACCTCATTTTTTCATTTATTACTTTGCTGATCTTATTTAATAATTCTAAATTCAAGCCCTATAATAATCCATAAAAAGTTAAACAATATTGACCAGGAAAAGGGACTTTTATTATATCAGGATGCTTGCTTTTTTGTGTGTAATGTTTTTAGAAAAATTTTATTATATAATTTATGTAGAAAAACAGCAAAAGGCATTACTTATTTCAATACACTGATAATAATGTCTTCTAAAGCACCCTGAGCATATGTGTATACTTCTGCTAGAAAAAGACTAATCCTGTATATAAACTTAGAATGCTTCCTGTGATTGGCAACTCCCTAATTTATTCTTCCACCATTGACCTCTCTTTTAAACGATACTCACATGCACATCTGCAAGTTATCAACTCTATTAGGATAGCACCATCCAAATGCTAATACCTTGGCCCAGTGCAATATCCCAACATCATCCACTTATTATCAGAGCCTTGGTGATTGTTGCGATCAACTTCCTAGTTGCTGCGCAGAAAGAACCCGAGAAAAAGCTGCTTGTGGAAGAATGGGTTTATTTGGTTTACAGACTCGAGGGGAGACTCCATCCTGCCAGGGAAAACGATGGCATGAGCAGAGGGTGGACATCACCTCTGCCTCAGCACTGCAAACAGAGGCAGGAAGGTGTGCCAAACACTGGCAAGGGGAAGCTAGCTTATAACCCCATAAACACACCCCCAACAACACAGCTTCATCGAGGTTGTAAAACCCAAACTGCCATCAGCTGAGGATCGATCTATCAGAACACATTCATTTGTTTGTGGGGGACACCTGGATCACACCATGACAGTGATTCACTACTCTCCCTGTCATCCATAGGCTCTTCACAAGAGGAAGTCAGAATAGTACTCTCCCCTCATAGCTCTTATGGTACTCAGAGTAAATGCCAAAGCACTTACTCTGGCCATAAGAGTCTTCCCTCTGGTTTTTCCACTCTCTCCACTCTCTACCCACTGGCTTTGTTCACTATTTTGCTTGTTCATTCCCCTCTAGCCACATTTTGATCCTTGCCCAAAACACTGTATGTATTGCCTTGGTCTTCTGTGTATACTGTTCTGTCACATAAATCTTCTATCCAGCACCCTCTCTAAGCTTGTTTTCTCTCTTCATTAAGAGTTTTATTCAAATATCTGTCATGTTACCACTGAATCTCCCCATTTTTGTCCTATATAAAATAAGTCTTATGGGAAACCAGGCAGACATATTTGTTTATTGTCTTCTACCCTAGAGGGGAATTCCATTCTCTGATAATTTTTTAAACTATTTTTATTTTATTTATTTGCAAGCAGAGAGAGAGAGATAGAAGAGAGACAGAGAGAATGTGTGAACCAGGGGCTCCAGCCACTGCAAATGAATTCCATACACATGCTCCACTTTGTGCAGTGTATCTGGCTTTACATGGGTATTGGAGAATCGAACTCACATCATTAGGCATTGTAGGCAAGCACCTTAATGGATGAACTATTTCTCCAGCCCCACTGTGGTCATTTTAAACACTTTTATATATTTAATTTTTTATTTGGGAGCAGAGAGGAGAGACGGGGAAGAGAGGAAAAACAACATGGTTAGGTTTTGTGCCACTACAAACTCCAAATTCATGCACTACTTTGTGCATATGGCTTTACATGGGTACTGAAAACTAGAACCTGGGTTGGTAGTCTTTGCAAGCAAGTACCTTTAACTATCACTCCATCTCTCCAGACCAGTATGTTTTACTTGTTTTATTTTTGACAATTTTACATATGCATATAAATTATTCGACCATGTTCATTCCAAATTACCTTCTCAACCCATCCAAGCGTAGAGATTTTTCTTTTCCATTCAGTGCTGCATCCCCAAGTTCTAGGAAGGAGCCTAGTAAAAATGAGTATACCTCAGTATCCCTCAGCAATACATTTGTTTATTAGTCAGGGTTCTCTAGAGGAACAGAATTAGTAGAATGGGTTGTAGTAAAAAGGGGGACTCATTGGGGTAACTTATGACAGTCCAACAACAGCAGTCTGCAGGCCCACGGGTAAAGGAAGCAATAGCTGTTCAGTCCACGTGGCTGGAGGCCTCAGCAGTCCCAATCCAGCACTGAAGGCCTGAAGGCTCCCTTGGCATTGCCCTCCACAGCAACAATGCACAAGGAGAAAGAAAAAAAAAGGAAAGAAAAACTGTCTACCTCTGGTGCAGTTCATAACCCCTATCCTATGGACAGATCCAATATGTGCACCAAGGAAGGTCCCCAGTGGATAGGGAACAGAGAGGAGGGAAACAGGGACACATCCACAAGATTTGATTATACAATGTATATACTTATTCATAATAAAGATATTAAAAAATAAAATTGTCCAATAGTTGTCAATGTAGCTGCAGATTATTGGAAAGATAAGCAGAAGTCAGCTCCATGTCCCTGTGATGAACTTCCAAATCAGGGACAGTTCATTGGGAGAAATGAATTCATTTGAAACTCACAGATCCAGTGTAAGTTCCATCAATAGTAGAAGAAGCTGGCTGCCCTTCACAGATCCAAGCAGAGAGAGAAACAACCAAACAGCCCTCACTTCAAGCAAGCACAAACAGCAGGGACCCAGTGAGTGCTCACACCTCTCTGCATACCTTTAGGCTAAAAATTAGATCTCCCTCCCACTGACACTTCCCCCTGAGTTTATTGGATACATACATTCAAACTACCATAGAAGGCATTGCAGAGCAGGATGAGTTTTCAGAAATTGGTAATTAAATATGTGTGTCTGTGATATGTTTGTCTGTGATACGTGTGTGTTGATGTGTGCATCTGTGTGTGATTACAAGTTTGTGTGTGAGTGCAGTGTGAGCATACCATGGTGTGCATGTGGAAGTCAGAGGAGAACTTCAGGCAGAGTCTCTAGCAGCTATTCTCTGCATTCACCAGGCTAGCTGGCCTGCAAGTATCCAGAAAATTCTCCTGGCTCAACCTCCCGTACAGGCACTGGGTACCTGACACAGTGTCTATCTTTCATACGGGTTCCAAGCATCCAAACTTAACTATGCATATCTTTTACACATTGAACCATTTCACCAGTTCTCTCAAACTTGGAATTTTAAATTATAAAATGCATGATTTTTACCAGTTACATCTAATCTTCCACAGCTGCTTGTGACTTTCATTAGAACAAGTCAATTGGAAGTGTTCAGTACTATGGGGAAAAAGTATTTCTGATGCTCAGTAGTCACTCTGAAAATAAGGCATTATATACTATGAAATGTGTGCCTGGAGGATTTAAGAAGAACTTGGGAAAATGCAAAAAGTTGATGCATTTAATTATGTGGGAAAGGCATGTTTCATTTTCTTTTTTATTATAGGGTTTTGATAAAGCCTAGTCATAGTTACAAGATAATTTTTGTACTTATTAAATAGAAATTTTGTATGAACAAACCATGTGTTGGCTCCACCATTTCCTTCATCCCTGCTCCCATTCCACAGAGGGCCCTCCCAAGTGGGATTACAGGAATGCACCATGGGGTTGTGGGCTATGAGTTGTGTGAGCAGCAGTCATTGGGGGTGGAGGCAAAACCTCTGCATCTTCCCCCCCATCTTGGCTCTTACAATCTTTCGGCTCCTCTTCTGCAAAATTTCCTGAGCTTTGGTGCGCTTGGTACGTGTATTTTAAGTCCACTATAGTGTTGAGCTCTTATCAGTTTCTGGGTTTCTGCCTTGGAATGTTTTGAATTTCCTCAGTGTCTGTCTCCATCACTCTGGAGCAGGATGTCAGGTTCACTGTGGAAGAAGTACTCTTGCTCATCTTGTCCTCTCTTCTGTGTGTTCACCTAGAGCCTAGCTGATGTGTGAGGAGTCATTCAACTCCTGCCAAGGAGTTGGCTATCATTTCTGATCCTGTTTGTAGAATTAGATTGTCCTCAGTTCTTGCTGCCTTCTCACCCCTTGTTCACCTGGAGCACACCTAAGATAACATTTCAAACTTGTGGCAGCTCCCAGGATTTATACTTTGTGACTAAAGTGCCTGTTACAGACACAAAGGTTTAAAAATAACATGCGTTTTCCTGGTTGATATTAGCATAAGTTAACCATACCTGCATATATACATACCTACAAATTTTCTGGCATTTGACTATGTCCAGATACTGGATTAAGTTCTATTAGTAAAAGAAAGAAAAGAATTGAATGTAATCTTTCCACACAAGGAGTTTGATTCTAGAGACAATGATGGTGTGAGTCTGTTAATGTACCATGCTTCTGGCAACTGCTTTAATTCCATCTTCACTTTGGAGGCAGAGGTAGGAGGATCGCCCTGAGTTTGAGACCAGCCTGAGACTACATAGTAAGTTCCAAGTCAGCCTGGGCTAGAGGGAGACACTACCTCAAAAAAAAATGGTATCATCAGAGTTCTGAAAATGTAAATGTATAATCAGAAATCTTAATAAATTTTCTCGGTTCTGATATATTATTATAAGAAAGAAATTTTTTTGATTATTTACTTGATTAAGCTTCTCTTCTGAATCTATTAATTTTTTTTTACACAAAGGACAACTTTAAGCCCTGGATCTCCTAACACCAGGAGCCTCACCAATCAGAAAGAGGAGGAGATTATCAAAACACACAAATAATATTCAAAAGCAGGCATGTTGAAGTTACTCAGTGCCTAATCATGAGATTCTCAAGTAACATAACTTGCAATGGAAAATAGACATATATAGAAAGTCAATAATCAGTGCAATGTGAGATGTCATTAAATAGATTCCAGGTGAGAAGTGCACTTTTTAAGGATCAGTGAGAGGCAGGCAAAAATGAACCCAAAGACATAGGTGAGATTGGATTTTCATAGTCACATCTGGGAAACAGAAAGTATCTTTACATAATAATGTATGATAATAGTAGTATCAGTCTTAAGATCTTCTGTCTTTACCTTTGATTGAACCTGTTGATTTTCTGGACATGGCACTAGGTTATGTACATTTTCTCTAAGGTAGAAAAAAAGAAGTTAAGCAGGTAGAGAGCCTTCAGCTAGTGATTTCAGGTTACTCTCCCATGGAACGTAGGTGTGAAGCAAAGCCCATTTCTTTCCACAGAACATGAAGATAAGCATGAGTGTCATAGTCAGCCACACACCACTGGGATGACTCTCCAAACGAGGCACAATTTTGTGGAGGAAAGTATTTATTGAACTAACAGATCCAGGGGAAGTTAAGGAAAGGCTGACTCCCCTTTCACAGATCCAAGCAGACAGAGGCTCAGCACCTCCAGAAGCAAGCAAGCACACTGTAACACTGTAACTCACAAATAGCAGACCTGACAGACTTGGGTTCTGGCTGCTTTATTTTGCATATTTATCCCTAGTATTTTGCATCCAATTTAGAAAGGGCCAGACCCCAGGAAGCCAGGCCAAAGTGACAACTCCTCCAGCCAGAAGGCTGGAGACAATTTACAATTATAATAAATTCTATTGGGGGACATTTATTCAAACTATCACACATGAGGTAGATCTGTTCAAATGAAGAATTGGCTTTGAGAGACATGGAACATTCAGCAGAACATATAGTTTGAGTAGACCCTGAACACCAGTTTGGAGAGTTTGATTTGTGCATCAGGTTCTTTCCTATCACCTTGACTCCCTTACAGAAACAAATGTAAGCAGGAAAGATTAGATTGGGCTCATGTTTCAGAAGGTCCACTCCATGGTTGCTTAGTACCTTATGTCTGACCAGAACATCTGGACAATGGGAGCATGTGACAGATGACAGCTATTCACAACACAGTGGACTAGCAAGCAAAGAACAAAGCAAGAAGTGGACAGGGATAGATTACATTCCTTAGACTTCACCCAGGGACTGACTTCTGTGAGTTACACCCCATCTCCTAATGGTTCCGTAGCTATAGTGCATTCAAAACCAGAGACTGTGGGAGAAAGTTCAGATGTAAACCAAATGTACACAAATGTGTGATTTAGCCTTTCTTCCCATAGAAAATGAGACATTCTGGAAATTTTCAGTTAAATTAAAGACAGATGATTTGATGGTTATTGCTTTGAAAGCTCTATGAAAGAGGCCTGGCAAACAGAGCAGAGCCCAAATTAAGAATGAATGAAATGATCACAGACATATTGAGTTTAAAGCTGTTCTTAATTCTGATATAATTTCTATTTTTGAAAAAAGATTTTTAAAAAGTCAAGGTTTCAAACTCAAAATTCTAAGTTTCATCTACTTTAACAAATGAACTGAAAGCAGACAGGGCTTGTTTGTGCTGTAGAGGAAATGATAGCTGGCCAGGCAAAGGGAAGAAGATGAAGAGAGCAGGCACACCCATGAGCTCCATCTATAAACCAGGCATCAGCACACAGAACCAGAGCGCATCTTCATATAGTGACTGGCTGAAGGACAGCAGAGGACCAGAGCTGACTGCTGGGGCAAAGGCGGGCCTTCTTCCAGAGAGCACAGAGACGAGAACTGGCATCCGCAGCTGCTGCAGAGGAAGCCAGAACTATTTCTAGGGCCCACTTCGTCGGACCCTGGTTAGCATGTGCTGTTCTTCATGCCAAGACAGGAGGCAGGCAGCCTGCACCAGTCTGGAGAGTCCCTGTATAAGTCACAGACACGCCAGGGAAGAGTTTAAAAAGAAGATTGGTTCTTTATATGTTTGAAGAACATCAACTACTTAGACCGAAATTTTAAGGTACTTTGATCTTGTAAAGCCTACCTATGGTGCTAAGTATGAGTGTAAATGTCAAATTGTTGCTCCCTAGACACTGCAGATTTCTAGTTGTTCTCTAATGTAGTTTTTATTATAAGAGATGTTTGTGACTTACTGGTTTATGTTTTTCCAATAGGATAAATATATTAAAATAATTAACTACATTACCAACTTGAGGAGCAACTTTACTCCCTAAGATAGAGTCTATTAGTTTTTAGCCACTGTTTCATTTTTCTACAATGAAATATGTTATCAGATCAAATATTTTTTATTAGATTTGAAAGATTCAAGTAAAACTACTAGATATGGTCCCATGAAAGAAAAAAGCATCATTTCTTCAAAGCTGAATCAATTCAAAATTGTGACAAATGTTGTTTTTCAAATTTAGCTGCAGTTCAACAATGACACTTTGATGTCTGAAATAATTGACATAAAAAGTGATTCACTTTTTAAAATTGTATTCTCCTTTCATTGTGAAAATTCACAATAAGACACACTACAGGATTTCTGCAACTTTCCATTTTGATTTTGTAAAATTCTTTGCATCATAAAAAAAATTTACTATGAAAAACCTGTATTAGTTATTGGGAAATATTTCTCAATTTTATACAAAACGTCTGCTTTTCCCTTGAGATTTAATTGAATCATTAATTTTACATATATACATATATATGTATATAAAACTTCAAATATCTTAATTAAAATGTATCCTGTTTCTAGCAAACATTGATTTATTTACTTTTTATTATTTCAAAAATACTGAAGACTAAAAATCAATCTTTTTTTTATTGTCCATAATGTGTTACATTATTTAGTGGGCAAACAATGAGTTGCTATCCCCAATTCCCCGATGCCCCCCCCCATCCCCAATCATCTGGATATCCTCCTCCGTGGGCCGTCTGGATCAGTCCTTGTGGCCCAGTATTCAGCCAGGTTCTCCTGGCCATGCCTCTGGATAATCTCCCCCACTAAGGCTCTCACAATCTTTCCGACCCCTCTTCTGCATAGTTCCCTGAGTCGTGGTGGATGAGTATTAAGGCTGCTTTAAGGCTGTGAGCTTAGGGGGTTTTGTGTCGAAAATCGTTGGTTTCTGTCTCACTGGCTTATCCTGTGTTGATTGAATGGCTGTGACTGTGGGTCCCTTATTCATACCGTCATTCTCTGCGGGGTTCCATATGGATCCTCCACGATATGACTGTGGTGGCTCATCTCTTGCCAGGATCTCAGCTATCAGCCAATGTTCGATTGGTATGGTTAGATGGGCCACAGCTCTCTCGCTGTATCCTGAAAAATACAAACATAATCTCCATCGGAGAGTGAGATCAGTGTAGGTTAACAAATATACACAATTCTGGATTACCTAGATTCTATTAAAACATCAATCTTAACACTAACTTCTTCAGAATTTCTAGAAGATATCTAAGCAGAAATCATTACAAATATGAAGTTAGAATGACAGAGAAGAAACACAATAGAATGAAACCATGTGACTCAGATCTGGATCACAACTCTCTACTGAAGCCTGGGTGTCTGCCTTCCCACCCTTTCCAGCAGGAAGTGGGACCTGTGCCACATTGGCGCTTGGAAGAGTTCCCCTCTTGATTGTTGAGGTCTCTACAACATGGCCAGCATTCTTTCAGAAAAGAAAAATAGAACAATTCAGTGCATTTCTTATACAATAATTATCAAATTATCAATCAGTCATTCTAATTTGAATAATTATCATATCAATACGAGATTCTCCTTTCTTAAACCCTTTTAAATATATGGCCATCATACTTAGCAATAATATTTTTGTTGTCTTAATAACCATACTTGCAAATGAAAAGTTTTTAATTTTATATTAACCCCCAATTTTCTTGCTTTGAAACCAGACTGTATAGTGAAAATATAGACAGAGAACACACTACTATAGGTATATCAATAGGGCTGGGAATGTTTTTGCCTAAATATAAGGCTGAAGCAGGAGGATCATGGTGTTGAGTCAGCCTTGGTTAAGCAGCTTGGGCTTAAACATAATGTAAAAAGCAATTTAGTTAATACAAATTCATGGGCATCTATAACATGTTAAATTGAGAGTAAAAAGGCATGTCTTGGTTTTATCCAATCCCCAAAGATCTGGATAAAAACTATCACTGATATCTAGTGATGAAACAGCTTCTAGGCTAGTATGGGTTATTTACCAAGATCCTATATATATATACAGTTTTTATATATATTATATATATACATATAGTAACAATAGGGTAGTTCAAAGACATACTAAATACCTATCATGATTTAAATATTCAAATCCATTTTAAATTGTAGATTCATTGTATTACTTGCCAAATGCAATTTGGCATCATTCTATTGTAGGTTCTTTTATCATTTTGCATGCCTTTTAGTCAGAAGACTGGATATTAAATTCTCTTGTCAGTAAGAATCCTTATTTTAATCTGCAAAGCCATTCACTGTTCCAGGATTACAACACATGACAAGAAGCTGATGAAACTCAATGGAACCCTGTGTGACAGTCGTGAGAAATACAGGAAGCTTGCAATGTGCTCTAAGTGATATTTTGTTGTTTTCTGTCTACCTTCCCTTTTCTAGTGAAATCTGATGAGTTACAGACAATCAAGAAGGAATTAACCCAGATCAAAACTAAGATTGACTCCTTGCTAGGACGACTGGAGAAGATTGAGAAGCAGCAGAAGGCGGAGGCAGGTGAGTAAAAAGAATGTGCCTACAGACAGGTTGGAAATTAACCAGCAAAGCACTGTCACTTACAGAGCGCAGGCCTAGGAGACATCTGCTGAACGCACTAAGTGCAGGTGCACACAGAAACCCTGTAAGCCAAGAACTGCTCTGATGACGAGGACTACTGTTGGCGAACATGAACCAATGTTTCCAAAATTTATATCAACAAAGACAGTCATTATGATGGAGAAATTGGCAGTAGTTGAATCATAGTTAAAAGTTTCTATTTCAACATCAGGTAACTGTTAAGTCAATAAAGACAATTAATGGAATAATGCTATCAGGATAAAGAAATATTTGTAATTCATTAAATTGACCTCAGTAAAATAATACAGATTACATATATAATTACAGAGCCCAACTCCAATCTTTTCTGCCAGTCTATGAAATTACCTCATTTCCTGGAACCAACCAGCATGCTCCTACCACTCACAGGCCTAGTTGATTGGTTGATTAGTTCTTTCTCACTTGGTGGCCTTTCTGTATTTTCAGATCCTAGCTACATTCAATTCTCTAGCTCTTTATCTCTGTGTTGTTTTAAGCTCACAGAAAATGAAAACTGGAGTGAGTTTAGAGCCAATATATACTTTGAGAATTGTGGCTTTTTTTTAAACAAGACATTAAATGTCTCCCAAGTTGCCTCAGAGATGAGATAGGGGTTAAGAGTAGATAAACTCATACTTCTTTCAAATCCAGCACTTGCTCCAAGGAATTTAACTCAACCTCTGTGTGATTACCCACAACACTTAATTTACTAGAGCTTTAAATCATAAAATATCAATAAATGAATAAAATTATTTCAAAAAACATTAGTAATTCTACATTCTAATTTTACAGAATGCAAAACAAGGGTTGAGGAGGGGATTTAATTTTTCTACAACCACATGTGTAGTTAGATGGACCGGGGTCTCAAACTCAGAACTTGTGAGCAAATGTCAAGTTTGCTCAGGGCTGTGTTCCAGGTTTCCATAAAGTGACATTGTCTAGATAACACCTACCAATTAGAAACTGTTGGGACTCAGGGCTCCTGGTTGGAAGCTTGGGTTCCTGGTTGAGGTCAAGGGCTCTTGACTGGGATCTGCAGCTCCTCATTAGAACCTAGGGCTGGCTCCTGGTTTGGATTTATTTATTGTTCCTGATTTGGTGTCACATCTGCAGTTTGGATGTAATGTTCCTGGTAAGGATGTGGGGCTTCTATTTGGATCTGGGGCATACTGGCTGGCACCTAGAAATCTGAAATCTAAGATTTAAAAGTTCTGAAGTCTAAAACTGCTTGGGCACTGACATGATGCGTAAACATTTTGGATCTTATGTCATTTCAAATCATGGAATTTCATACCAGATGTGCTTAACCAGTAAAAAAAACCTTTGCAAATAGATCTTTTTTAATTTAAAAACATCCAACGTCTGGATGATGCCTACCTAGTCTAAATCATTTCAGAATAGGAATTTTCTACTGTATTTTCAAATAGACCATTTAAAAAAAATTCACGTCACATATATATCATATGGTTCATTCTTAATGTGAAAAGCTAGATGATGTATTAAATGGAATAATTTTTACTAAAATTATTACTACACCAAGACAAATATATTTTATTCTGAAAAGAGGTATGCTTCCTTATACTTCTTAGAAAAGAAGTTTAAAGTTTTAGAAAGTTTTTATTTGCTGTCTGTGGCTGTCATCTAAAGTGTTGCTGTAACTGAAACATCCTGTGATGTTGCCAAAATCAATATTTCCCTTTGAGGAACTTCTGTGAGATCTATTATTATGTAAAACAACCCTTCCAGCAAACGACTTTGATAACCAATTTGCACTTCAGTTTAAAGGATTATGGAGAGCTCATTTAAATATAAATCACCTCAAAGAGAAAAATGTGATCCTTCTTCCAGCATATTATACCTTCCAGTTCCCTGAAATGAGTAATACCTGACACAGATCTGCTTGGAAAATCGCCTATAAGTGTACCACTACAATTCAAACCCAGGGCTCTTTTAGGAAAGCTGTCATCTTGCCTTAGCTCGTCTTTAAACTTTTCCAGTCATGAGACAGTTACTTTCACAATGACAGGCCTTATCTTTTGCTTTTCGCATCTTTCTTGTTTTAACTTGCTACAAAGAAAATGAAGGTATTCAATTTGTAACTACATTCTATTAGTCATATTCTCCTGAATAACATCTAAATTTTCAGACATAACATGAACATCTTCCACATTTTTCATTTGTATTTTCTTTACCAAAAGAACTTAGGGTGGCATGGAAAGGGTTAATGACACTATATTAAGAAAGGAGTGGAATGCATTACAATTCATTAGCAGGTACTCAAAGCCTTCTTATTAAATTCAGGGACACTCATTTTAAAGCTTAATTAGTTGAAAGCTAATTATTTGGTAGCTAGCACTAACTCTCTATTATTGCTATTATTGCTCTTTTATGCATCTCTCATTCTTTACTCACTATTAGGCACTTGGTAAGTAATGTTGCCAGCATAGACATAATGGCAGAATTAAAATGGAAGATCAGAGACATAAAGTCAGATACAATAGAACTCTTTCTGATCAAAAACACAGATTATGTTCTGATAGAACCTCAAAGGGTTATTCCTTTTTCCTTCTGTCTTTCAAGTGAATTCCAACCTCCCAGATGTAATCATTATGTAACTAGATTATTAGTCAATATTTCTGTGTTATCCTCTCTCTTCCCTTGAGATTGTAGGCTTCCTAAAAACAAGATATTTTGGCTTCCTTTACTCTATATAAGACTATGGACTATGGACTATGTATAGAGCAAGTCCCAGTAGAATTGTGAAAACTGAAGGATTGCATAATGTTCTCCAAAGCATATTCCAGGACTTAAAAGTATGATTAATTTGACATTACTATGCATGCATTGCCTTTCCCCTGAATAATTCAAGTTTCAGGGGATGAAGTAACAACAATGGAAAACAATAATTTTCACTTAACATCATTTCTGACTAAAATTGTGTCTCACAATTCTGTGGAAAGAGACAAATATAAATTGTCACATAGATATGGAACAATTTATATGGTTTACATTGTGATATTAAATAGCCAAGAAGGACAGATTATACATAGGAAAAGTAGATTGGGTATCATACAGTAGAAAGATGTACTCTACAAATATCTATATTTTTAAAAGCAATTATTTGTTCACCTCCTTGTTTATTGTGTTCATGTGTGTGTGTGTGTGTGCATGCTAGTGAGTGCAATCTCATGCATATCACTGTGTACCTGTGGAAGTCAGAGGACAATGGTCAGTCAGTCCTTGACTTCCTCCTGGTTTGAGGCAGGGTCTCTTGTTATTTTTTTACTACTCTTTATTATGATCTTCAGTGAAATTTTCATGCTTCTGCCTTCCTTCTCATATAGGTGCACTGGAATTACAGATATTCACTACACCTTTTGGCTTCTATGGGGGGTTCTGGGGATCAAAATTCAAGTACTTAGAGTTGTGTGGCAAGTGCTTTAACCACTGAGAAAGCTACAGAGCCCACTATGTCTCTATAATCTCTCCATGATTTTTAAAGAAATTTGTGTGACCACTTCATACATGTGCATGGGCACATATCTGCACACACATGTATATATACCACACACACACACACACACACACACACACACACACACACACAAATGAAAAAAGAAAAAAGAAATTTCCAGTGAAAGACCCTATCTTACAAAGAAGCAGACAGTGTTCCTCAGGGTAACACTTGAAGTTGTCCTCTGGCCTGCACATATGCATGCACCTGCACACTCTCTTGTACACGCACAATGAAAACATGCATATACATCACTTGGACAACTCCACTGATAAACTGGAGTGTGAGACTTAAGCTTTAGAGAGTCCAGGAGACGCAATCATTAGAACAAATTCAACCTATCCATAGGTTTGTACAAGGCACAGAAATTTTTAAAAATCAATGTCCCCAAATAGTCACTTTATAAATGAGTGTCAAGCTATATGACTTCCATGACAAACTGGAACACACATAGCATGATTTTTTCAGTTATCATTCTTATCCATGCAATTTACATATTTGTGATCTAATTGGCCCCTACCCATATTTATGTGTGGCACCTCCTATGGAAAGTTCTTCTTACACTGAATCAAATATATTTTGTCTCTTTTTGGCTCAGCCATTCTTTCTGTGTCCTAAATGAAAGCTTAATGTTTGGCTTCTTGTGATTATAACTATCAATTATATAGATGAGGTGATATTTAATATGTTCACCTCCACGAAACCTCTGAATAGAGTTAATATGATGAGGCAATGGATACTCACTAAAGCCACTTTCAAATTTTTGTTTAATCATCTTTGAAGCTTTTCTTTCTTTAAAATAGTAACAGCACATCCTTCCTTTGCCCGCTTATCATATATATATATATGTGTGTGTGTGTGTGTGTGTGTGTGTGTGTGTGTGTGTGTACAATGGCTCAAGTTAATATATGTATATTAACTTGAGCCATTGTTTCCTCTCTCCTATGATCATCTATGGAGGGTTTGTCAAACACAGATTGTGATGTTCAGAATAAACAATGTTGTCCTAGATATGATTCAATGGTAGCAGCCTCTATTGTTACCGGTGACACTGTTCTGAGCTCTGTCAGACCGGTGCTGAATATTCCTATTGTCACTGCCATTTTAGACTTAGTCGGTGAGGTCATGCTTCTAGTTACAATAATGGACTGAACACATGAAAGAACTGAGATCTGCTTCTTGTTAATCTGCATGACAACAATGATGGTGCTTTAAAAATAAAAGCCCATTATTATAAAAAGATGTGGTTAGACAAGAAATGGTCAACCAGGCCACCCTATCCAGAAGGGGTCTCTTTGCTGAGACAGCTGCCTATGAATGTCCTAATACTCACGAATGAAATGAGAAACCAAGAATCATCAGATAGAAGAAAACACTTACACATAAAAAAGAACTAGAAACAAAAAAAAGTGGAAGAAGAACAAAGAGGTCTGAGGAAATAGTACAGAATAAAATTAAAAACAAAACAGAATAACTCAAAGCAACAAAAAATTATTAATATCCTCAGAGAGATGAGATCACATTGTATTTATGAAAAAAGAACTTAAAACTATAAAGCTGAGTGATCAGAGGACAGAAAGAGAACTTTCATAATTAACGTGAGAATATAAATAAGTAACTCAACAGAGTGGCTGGAAAAAAGTGCTGTAGAATCTGCCTCAGAAAATCCAAACTAGAAATGGAAAATAGGAGGAAAGGTCTGAAAAGTCCAGGATGAATAGGAATAACAGTATTTGGAAGAAAGAAGTGCTACACCAGGCAGAAAAAAAGTTGATTTTGGTAAAAATAAATAAATAAATAGCAAAACTGAAGGATGTAATTAACCAGTCTGAACAGGTTTCCCGTGTGTCTTGGGAAGCATGAGGATAGATGCACATCAAAGGATGTCATTGTGATTTGTCACATGGATTAGAAAGAAGATTTTGTAAGAATGGAAGGAATATCAGAAAAGAAAAGAAAATAGAAGAAGAGGAAACAGAAGGCCATAACACAGAGCCCCTCAGAAGCCATTCTGAAAGGTAGGAGACAGCGAAATCATGCCTACAGATTCATAGGGACTATCATTTAGAGCTTAAGGCTCTATTACTAATACCCAAACAGCTTCATGTGAGGCAAAGGAAACATTTTCAAAGACACACGTTATCAAAAGGTTTACTTCTAAGAAACCTGTTACAATATACATTAAAGAATTAGGGAGATGGGCCTATGGGCCTAATCCCTAATCATGAGAGCCTGAGAACTCAGCTTCATCCCCAGCACCCTAGAAAAAAAAAGCAGGCTTGACCACAGGATGACAACATCATTCTTGTGGGGAGAAGGGAGCCAAGAATTGCTGGGTCTCACTGGTCAGCCAGTCTTACTGAAGAATGGAAGCTTCAGGTTCAGTGCAAGAAATAATGCAGAAGAGCAAGAGAGGAAGAGCCTGACCATTTCCTCTGCCTCCAATGCATGCACACGTGGTCAACTATATGTACAGACACACATCACAACACACATACTATATGCATGCATATGTGTGAAATGGACACAGAACTCAGCATGCAGGAGGATGTTTGAACAATAGACAATCCAGTGGAGCCATACTGGACAGTATTAGGGGGTCCTGATTGATATGGTTAGGCAAATTGTAATTGGTGTGTGTGTGTGTGTGTGTGTGTGTGTGTGTGTGTGTGCTGTGTGTGTGTGAATATATACAAATTAAGCATATTAAAATTTTAGTGAGTTTAGCAGTTAATAATTACTGAATATGCAACATAAAACAAGCTATACCAGGGGCATGAAGCAATTATGTGTCCTCAGAAGCAAACCAAATCAAGTATTTCCATAGTTAAAATGGAAAATTTCTTTAGGGAGAGCAATAAGTTTCTGATTGATTGGCTAAATTTAAATATAATTTTCTTAGGCTGTGTCTGTTCACTCAGGGTTGGATTTTTAGCTTCCTTAAATATGGAGCCAAGGCAGAGGCCTATTTCAGCCTATAGCTTCCCATCTGATGTTTTTCTGTAGCTTTCCTCTGAAAAGTATGAGGAAATACACTACAAAACAAGGCAGGAGGGAACTGATGACCTTCTCAGTAGGTAAAGTGCTTGATGTGTTTGGATCCTCAACACTCATAAAAGCTAGACATGGGGGTGCTGGGGAGGTGGAGACAGAAGGAAAACTAGGGTTGCTGGCTTGATAGTCTAGTCACAATGGTGAGCTCTAGGTGCACTATGAGACCAAAGTAGTAGGTGGAAATCTTTTGGGGAAGGCACACAGTGTTGATCTCTGGCTTCCATATGCTCATCCAGCACACACATGTATGTACATCACATATAGACATATATGCACATGCGTGTGAGCACATGTATTCACACACCTCACAGGGGGAAAAAGGAAGCTTTGAAACCAGAAAAAGGGAAACACAACTTTGCTAAAGTAGGGAATCTAAAAGAGAGAGATGGATGAATTGAGTCCTTGGGCTGAAATTTCTAAGAGATGAGCTATGCAAGAGAACTGCCGAGAAATGAGATGCATAGCAGGTGCATCAGAGCTCAGGAGACACTAAAGACAGTGAAGGTTGAGAGAAGAGTTGAGATGAGATTCGTGCAGCTGTGTGAGGGAAGGGCAAATTTGCATAAGTATGTTAAGAAGTACCAACGGAACTAATTTTTTAAAACCGAAGGCATCTTTAATTCTACAGAAAATAAATAATTGTACAGCAAAGAAAGTATTCTTTCTATGCTCACAGCTTAGGAGCTAAAAATGTTCACAAAGTTCAAGATTATGTAAAAAACAAAAATTCATTTAACCCAATTTACAAGATGATTCTTTAGGAAAATGGGTAGTGAGTGTGAAATGCTTGATCAATAACTGAGCCCATTAGCACATTAAAATAATGTCAAAATATAGTGTATTAAAACTCATCAAGAAGGGAACATTGTGAGCCATGAGGGAATACATTTAAAAGAATCAGCTCAGTGGGAAGCCTTTTATGCTCTGGAAAGTGTTAGCAGGTAAACACAGGAGACTGCTGATTTTTATAACAAGCCTTGTAGAAACATACTACTCAAAAACTTAAAAGTTTTTTTAAAGATGCTAGCAGTAAAGTAGAGAAAGTTGCTAAGAGTTTTCTTTAAGCAAATGCCTCAGTACTTTCCCAAATGCTTACCAGCGAATACCTTCTACTTGTCCCTCCAATACTTGGAAAAGTAACATCACAAATAATAAATAAATAAACAAGTAACATTGCACTGAACACTTGTTCAAACAATCCAAAAGGTTTTATTTAATATTACTGCGCTATGAGATGAACTCAACATGCGGGAGGATGTTTGAATAATAGACAAGCCAATGACAACATACTGGAGGTTTTTAGGAGACCTGGTCAAAATGGTTAGGCAAATGTTGACTGATAATTGCCCTTCTTGCCACTCACACCAAGAAGCAGAGACACATCATTGTTCTTCATGACAACTGTCAGAAGGATACCCTAGATCTGGAGAAATGGTCCTGCGTGGCCAAAGTTATACATTTTAAATGGGCACAGAAAGATCTGTAATTATATTTTCATAGTATGTAGTCTGAGGAGATCTGGGGCCTACGACCAGCAGAAAACTAGCTATAATTTAATTATCACAGGTGGAAACGAAAGCAGTCTCTTAGTAACAGTTCAATTACATTACTCCAACTTCTAAAAATTTCTCTTCTCTGTGTATTGTCTGGGTCACAACCTATTCCACAAATCTTATCAGTCAACTTACCACCTTCAGTATTAGCTTCTACTTGTCTGATAGCTAGTGGAATTCCCGTCTTACCTTTGGTATCTCTGCTGCACCCCGTCTCTCGATTTTTCAAAGACCATTGCCCACCTCCAGTGCTGATCACTTTTCCCAGGCTCTGCGCTCACAGCATTTAAATGCCCTTGTTGAGGAATATTTCAAATAGGATAAAAATATGATTCAATGACTTTGTTATTTTACTGAGTGGTGAAGCCATCATCACAAATCATGTAGGACATTTTCTTTCCCCTAAGCAGCCAGTCTTTTTAATTCTAGGTTGTTTCATGTCTAACTCCTCTTTCTATGGCAAGCAGAATCACATTACTGAAGCAGAAGGCCTGCAATAATGAAACAGAACTTGGTCAATACCCACCAGAGACTGAGTTCAACTTACTGGATCTGTGAAATTTAGAAAAGTATTCCTAAAATTTATAAAGCAGAGAAATTTTAGTACCTCTTTCAAAATTATTGTGAGATTTATATATGTACAATATTTTAGTAATTTTTAATATGACATCGAATTTTTGGTCATTTCTAAAATAATACTTCATATGAACAGCTGTAATTCTACAATGCACTTACAGGACTGATATTTTAATCTAAAAGCATTTCTCATAAAAAAAATTTCCTAAAATCTATTTGTGTGGGTGTCATCCAAAATAAATATTTGGGAGTAGCATATATTGGAATCCTTGGAATGACTGAATTAAATTCAGAGTATCTACATACAGGCATTTTAACATAGAACATTTAAAAAATAAGTTTCATGCTAGTGTGCAAAAACAATGATTATAGACTACTATTGTGGCTGTAATAAATAAGGAGAATGTTTTTGTAGCAACATTATTTCAACCATCTGCTAAGTACAATTCAACTAGCAATTATCTAGCAATTAAGCCAGCATGTCAAAAAATTTAATTGCCAATTTAACCAATTTTCAGAGTCATGTTAATGGTAATGGCTGCGCAGGAAGCACGATTTAATAAAAAATTAAAAACTTTGAACATAAATCCCAACAATTGCATTCTGTTCCATGAGTCATATGCAGCTTTGGAAGTAAAATGAGATGTGCAAAATAATTTGAATATGAGGATTAAAATATAATATAAAATTCTTTTCATTCTTGGCATTTTATAACCTTGTTCATTTCGGTTAAGCATAAGTACCTGTCATTGGCACTTCTTTTACTTTGATCATCATTGTTTAGCTAAAATATGTACCCTAATAGATTTCTGCAGTCTGGAGCTTGAGGATTATCTGGTTAGTGAAAATGTAAAGCATCTTTGCTGTGAGTCACATGAGGCCTTTTAAATTCTAGAGATGTGAGATGCATTAGAAAACAGCTCACCTGCAGAGTTAGAAAATCTCTAGTGAGATTCCAGCTATTAAACCTATTCTTATGCGTCCTTTGACACCTCTCTTTACTTACTACTTGGTTTCTTCAAGTTAAATGGTCAATGCTATGCTGAAATATGTTTCAAAAACTGACATACATTAATATTACCCAGTTAGCACTTCAGAACTCAATGCCTCACTAATTTGTAGACATTATGACTTTTCTTTTTCCTATTGTAATCCATAATTTAAATAGTATTAGAATTACATTTTAGGCATAAAATGCTAAAATCTGCCATCCTAATCCACGCTTTTAAAAAATTCTAATATGAACTCACTTTTCTGATTACAAAAGAAATGTGATGTCCAAGAGACTTCAAGAAATACCAACACTGAAAGACTTGTTGGCAATTTAAGACTTCGTATTTGTTTTTCTCTCAAAACCAGTTCAATGTAAAGATAATTTGTGTTAGGAAATCCTCAGACCTTCCACATTCCACTGACTTCGTGGCAAGGGGATACCATGCAGAATTTGGCAAAGACATTCATTTTGAGTTCTCCAAATACCTGTTTTGTTACATAGGTCAGATTCAAGTGTCATTTTGCTTCTCTGATTTTATTATCTTATTCCACACAAGTCACAAATATATTCAGCAAATGTTTGTATGTTGTACTCTTAAATTAGGTACCAAGGATAAAAATATGAATAAAAATAGTTGTAGGATTGAGGAGATAGCTCAGAGATTAAAGGCACTTGCTACCAAAGCCCGCTGTCATGGGCTTGATTCCCCAGCACCCACATAAAGCCAGACTCATAATGTGGTACATAGATCTGGAGTTCATGAGTTCCTTTGCAGTGGAAGGAGGCCCTGGTATGCCCATGTTCTCTCTCTTTTTCATTCTCTATCTCTATCTCTATCTCTATCTCCCCTCTCTCTCTCTGCTTGCAGAAAAATAAAATATTTTAAAATTTTTCTGCCCCAAATAATCTTTAATAAACATGAATGTATGTGCACATACACACACACACTCACACATGTGATCTTTCACATACTCCCACAATAAAATGTAAAAGTTAAAAGGAGAAGGAGAATTAGAAAAATTAAAAAGAACGTTACAAATGTTGTAATACACTAATATTACTCATTTCTAAAATAAATAAATTAGATTATTTATGAAAATGTAGAGTCAGTTGTTTTATTTCATTTACAGCAAGATAATTATTGAATCAAATTTGCTTATTCATTCAACAGTAGCTTAGTAGACAAGTGTTTTTATGTGTGATTTTATTCATGGATCCCATCATTGGTCAGTGATTATAGCACATCTCACTGAGACAACTAAGGTCCATGCTAACTATATCTTACTAAAACACAGACTAGATCTGTTTTGGTTAAATGTATTTGAACTGATTACCCTTCTACTTAATTTTTTAACCCAGATAATGTCTCCTAAGCATTAACATTCATGATAGTGATTGAAGAGATGAAGATAACTTACAGGTTTTCTTCTCATCATTGAAAGTATAATAAGTGCCTTTGAAATACTCTATCAAATGAATCACATATATATTGTATGTTAATGCAACAAAACAGAGTAACAATGCAGAATATATGTTTAAACAGAAGTAAAGAGACCATGGTCAAGCTATATATTCTGAAGATTAGAAGTGATGAGTTTACACAATTTGTGTATAGCAACCAAGTGATCAAATAAGAATTGTTTTGAGATTTTATAATCTGTATGGTCTTTGCAGTTGAAAGGCACATTCACCTCTTTTCTTCATTCAAGAAGACAGTTACTCTGTGAATTAAATATTGCTATGCTCATATTTTAGAAAACTACAGTTCATAGGCTTAGTCACTAGCATACCTTTACATCCCAGATCCTACCCTAACATGTATAGATTCTCCTCCATTTATAAGTTATACATTGAGGAGAATGCGATACAACAACCTGCTTCCTGGTAATAACCAGTATTGTTCCTTTACGAGTATGATAGACATCTGTATTATGCCTTTGAGCTTGTCATTGACTTTTTTTAAGAAAGAGATTAAATTTTCAGGAAGCATAAACATTTAGGCACATTGGGGGAAACAAGGAACAGTAGAACCAACTTAATTTGGAGGGTGATTTTCTAGATTTAGGGGAAAACATCTTGGTTAGAAGTATAATATTTTATAGTCTTACATGATTTTCCATGGCATGGACGTTGGACATCAAAGAATCATAGCTGCCACAGTTGCTTCCATCAGCACATATGTGCCATGTGCCGTGGAGATGAAATTACACCCTTATGTTGACATAAGGAGAAAGCTGACTGCAAAGTGAAAGCAAAGCAGAGTCATGCCAGGTTAGGTCATGTTAAGATGCCTGTAGTAATGGTTTTCTGTCTTCACTGGATCTACCAGCTTTTACTTTTCTGAAACAAGTCCTGATGCCCACACACTTTTCTTAACTGGCATTCCCTGAACCAACTCTCTTGTTCTATGCTATTTTTATTGTTGGGGCTTCAACCTATTCACAGTGAGAGCATAGTGTTTCCGATTTTAGGTAAGTATATACTTTCATGCATTCTTACATTTAACTCTCCAAATTCTAAATTTGATTAGAAATAAGCAACTTACAGAGTGCAAAGTTACTTATTTAGTGATATTGTAGACATTGTGTTTGATTGGATCATGTAGTCAGGTAATTTCAACTCTCCAAGTCATTCTTCATTTTGTTATAAATACTACCTCATAGCACATTTGTAGTCTGCTGTGGGCATTAGCAGCTTGCATTTGAAAAGTAATCTGCAAAGTACCTTGGAGAGTTAAATGTAAGAATGCATAGAGATGAATTTATTTATGCATGTAATTATTATATTAAACAACTTAGAGATAAATTTATCTGCTTATTTATATGTTGTGCTTTTATCAGTTTATTGACTTACATATTTTTATCTGAATTTTTGTGCTCAGTCAAAATTTATATTACAATAATTATTTTCCTTTTTACTCATATTATAAAAAAGATGAATGACTATCCCATATTTTTGACTCTATAAGTTTTCTCTGATATTATAAAATAGCAATAAGTAAACTTATATTTTAGTATTTTAATATACAATAATGGAAACTATTGAAATAATGAAAATTAGTGACAATAATCAAAATCAGCTAAAACACTCCAGCTTTTAAGAGAGTTGTAAACCTACAAGATAAAAGAGAAACACAAAATGATCTCATTTACCCAGTATTTCTTGGAACTTTAACAGAAGATTTGAACCAGTAGGGGACTAGTTACTATGTTGTCAGCATAATATCCATGTAGGTTGATTTCTGAAATGCATTGTACTGGTCCTGGTCATAAGAGGGAATTCTATTCATGTAGATCGTAGCTTCAGTTGTTGAGCACTTATTATTTGTGAGCCACTATGCTAACATTAGATTTTTTAGACCAAACCCTAAACATTTAGGAAATATTTGTCCTAATTGTGTGAAAGAGAACAGGTACATTATGCCCTCTTGGTAAAGTATCACAAACCCAAGTGACTTATGACTCCAGGTTGTCTGACACTAGGATTTTAGTTCTTAACCATTGCAGATAACCATTTCTGCCATAATTTAGATGTTAAATCTTCAAAAGACACGAAATCTTTTTAAGCTTGTTTCCTCAATGAGTTATTTTTTATTTTCTTAGGCTTTAACTTATTATTGAGAATTTTCCAGCCTTCTTCTTAACTGAACAATTTCTATGTTATTATGATTTTTAACTGTTGTTTTGGCTTTGTTTTTCCCTCAGGGAGAGGAATCCCCTTAGGACTAAACAGAAAATGAAGCAGTGAGGAAGATTAGGTTGCTAATGTAAATATGCATATGCTCTCAGCACCATGATTCCATCATGTTTGCCAATGCCATTAAAAAGGTGAAATTGCTTACATGTAAATGTATACAAATATTTATGCACAATTAAATGCATGAATATATTTGGCTGAAAATACCCTTATCCTCTATGTGCCTATTACAGTTCACACACTTAAGACTTTCCCTCTATGGCCTGGTTCTTCATGGTGTGTCCAAATGACTCATGAGAAACCCAAGGTAGTAGTCATCTGCTTTTTCCCCCTAGAAGCTCAGAAGAAGCAATTGGAAGAGAGTATAGAGCTGATCCAAGACGAGTGTGTGTCAGAGAATGCAGACCACTCCACAGAGGAGCCTGCTGAAGGAGGGCAAGAGGCGGATGGAGGAGAGATGACTGATGGGATAGAGGAGGACTTCGATGAAGATGGGGGTCACGAGCTGGTAGGAACTGAATATTTGGTGTCCACATCAGTTGGGAAACAGCCCCAGTATGTGAGCAAGCAGTCATTCTAAAATAAGAATTAAGTCATTTGGGGTTTCTTTCTCCCTTATATGCATATATTTAAAGGAAGGAACATTTATAGTGGTTTTTCACATAATAAGTGCTCAATAATCTTTTTAACTAACTTAAATAATGAGTGTTTAAATGAATGAGAAATAGAACAATTATAAATATCAGGTATATCTAAAGACCCAAATATAATACTTTTTTTCTGTAGATGTTTTATCATGGAAGGATTCTTAAATGTGTACCATTAGAAGTGAACTGTGCATTTTTATAATATGCTGGTGATGAAAGGCCACTTATTGGAATATACATGACTCCTTGAATTTAATAGTTTCACTAACACACTAATTATGCATGCAAGTTGTGTGGCCAATCATTCTTTCTACCATTTGATCACTTAGATGACCCATTAGTATGTGGTTACTTCAACATTTTCATAAAGTTGCAATTATGACACTTCATTTCCAGGTACCCTTTCCTGCACAACTACAATAAGGACATAGTAGATACATGTTGATGGGACTATATTGCTCCAATCTTGTTGAGCCATGAATTTAAATATACTATTTCAAAGGTCTTGACTAATAAGAATGGTATCATGTTAAGTGTGTGTGTGTGTGTCTGTCTGTCTTTCTGTCTGTGTGTGAGTGTAAATGTAAGAATATATTTGTCTATGTTTGTGAGTACATGTAATTAACTCTTGCTTATTTATAGATTATCATATTTACCTTGGATTCCCAAGTTAATATCATATTCCCACTTGTTCTAATATCCATCATTGCTTAAATAATTTTGTTTTGGTTAGTGCCATTTTTGTTTATCATGGTAAAAGAATATCAACAGTTTCAATGAAAGCTTTATTTAAAAGAATTCTTATTTTCTTTTAAATTGAAGCTTTGTTTAAATGGCATGACACTTTCATTTAAACTTTTCAAACATGAGTTTTCAATAATCACCCTAATTTCTATAAAATTTGGCACCATATTGAGGTTTTCAACATGTCAGATCTAACCACTGTTTTTGGAATTATGCTGATTTAAGCAAACTGTTGATCAAAGACAAAAATAAAAGACAGAAAGCTTCTCAAGTCTCCTCAGGCAGAACTTTACTCAACACAATTTTCTGAATGGAATAAGCTGACTTCTGTCTCAACATTCCCTTGGGACTTATATTCCAGTAGCATTTTACTTTGCCATTTTTGATGGTTATTTCTCTTCTTAATTTGTTTCTCGGGCTGTAGAGATGGCTCAGCGGTTAAGGCACTTGCCTCCAGTGCCTAAGGCCCTGAGTTCAGTTTCCAGGACCCACATGGGTCAGACCCACGAGGTGGTGGCCCTGGTTCTCTATCTATCTATCTATCTATCTATCTATCTATCTATCTATCTATCTGTCTGTCTGTCTGTCTGTCTGTCTGTCTGTCTGTCTATCTATCTCTGCTTGAAAATGAATAAATAAATAAAAAATTTTTTAAAAATTTGTTAATCTGCAAGATTTTGTATAACTGTCTTCTTCCTTCTACTCAAAGAGTCTCCTAATTTACTAACTGCTCATTCTCAGTTTCTTCATGCTTCCTCTTTTAAGTGTTAGAGTAGCTCAGAACTTTGTCATAGGCCACCTTTTCTTTCTGCATACTCTTCCAACCTGAGCTCATAGAGAAACTAAATGTAAAATCACTAGCTGGAGCTCTTGACGTAGATCTCCAATAAACATCTGAAACTTAGCATTCTTGATTTTGTTCCCAGCTGTCCTTTCCCAGATTTTCTTATGGTGTAAATAGTATCACCAGCCATGCTGTCATTAAAACAACAAAAAGATAGGATTCATTCTCACCCACTGGTACCTGTTAATTCTGCCTTCAGATCATAGCCCAAAGCTAGTTACATATTCACTAGAGTTACCCTGACCCCATCCACCCTTCACTTCAGACCCTGTTTTTCACATTGGTTTTCTTGTCCTGTGGAATCCATTTCACCTTTTGCCTTGTGCAATAGAATTTTCACAGACAGATAAAAAAAATCTTAATTTGCTATACGGCCAATATTGCTATGCCTTTTTAAAACTCTACAATGTTTATCATTATACTCAGAATTAAAAATCTCCAAAGAAGTGAATGCAATTTACAGTGATGCTGGATAAAAATGCCAGTATAAAGGGAGAAATTGTTGAAAGATATAAGGAAAGTCTCTGATACCAACAGGAGAGGAAACTAACCCTGTAGTTTAGATTTTTCTCAGAAAGAGTCTTCCTCTCAAACTGAGTACTGTTCATCTGAGTACAACGGTAGGATTTTGAGGAAGACCAAGCATGAAACATGTCTTAAGATGTTAACCTTTTGAGAATAAGTAGGGACAGTCAGGATCATAGATGTGGAGAGTACAGAAAGATGGGAGAAAGCTAACACAGAAGACATACGAGATTACTAATTTAGAAAATGTGTAAAAGATTGATAGAATCCATGGCCAGTTGAGGTCAAAGAGCCATAAGAGAACTGCATTGCAAATTTCAAGTCATCATATTTACCTAGAAACCTTGTTAAAACAAATTACCATTTACTGTTCTTTCCAGTTCTATAGATTAATGAAAGTCTAATAACTTTTTAGAGGGTATGGTATAGTAATCGGTGTGTGTCTGTGTGTCTGTGTGTGTGTGTGTGTGTGTGTTGTGTATACACGTGTTTTTTATGCCCTATGTTTATAGTGCAGAGGCCAAAGGAGGATTCTGATGTGGTTGTCTTCCTCAATAGCTCTGCTACCTTATTTTATTGAGATGTCTTTTTATGTAGGGACAGAAAATGGAACTCAGCCTCATGTTTGCAAAGCAAGTGCTCTTACCCTCTGAGATAACTCTCCATTCCTTGAGTCAAGGAATTTTTATTTTGAAAAGTTCCCAAGGCACATTGATGTTGCTGGTCTGGACCCACATTAAGAATCATGGTGAGGAAGTCAAACCTCTGCCCAGCTGTGGGATTTTCTCCATTGGTGAAAGCACAGAAAAAGCAAGCCAATTTTCAATTGGAATTTTATCAATGCGGTGAAGAAAAACAACAAACAAGGGAAATTACGGACAACAGTAAAAAGAATGTGGGACTAAATTGGACATAAAATTTTTAATTTACAGAGACGGAAGGAGGGAGCTGGAAATGAATATAAAAATATCACAGTCTTAGATAAGAAGCCATATTCCAGGGTCACCTGTGAAGTTGTAACCACACAGAAAGCAAACAAAAACAATGGTGAAAAGAGAGAAAAGGGATATAACTAAAGGGTCTATTTGAGGAAGAATAAATTAACCATTTCTGCCCATCTCTGGGGTGCTGACACAAACATTAGGTTTAAACAAATGGAGAATCGGGTAGGAGTAGGGCGTGTTCATAACCAAGCAGTCCTAGTCAGTTGGTGAGCTGGATAATCTGTTTCTGCAAAGTGGCCCTGCAGGCATCCTTGTCACAGAAGTGACAATTCAGCTCCCCTTGAGACTACTGGTCTGCTTGGGGGAGATCTCCTCACAAGGTGATCCGTCTATGAGGCTTTGCCATTCCTGGCATTTAAGATGACTTAGGTGAATGACTAGAGTCTATCAGGTGACTTTTGGAGGGGGGTCTAGAATAAGAAATTGTAAAGATAACAGCATGATTCGTCGCTTACCTTATTATTTTGCCTTCAGCCTCAAAGGCAGATGGATAGGTTAGAAATCACTGGTTTTTAATCAGCCAGGTTCTCCTGTCCGTACCTCTGGATAGTCTCCCCCACCACGGCTCTCACAGTCTTTCCGCCCCCTCTTCCGCATAGTTCCCTCTGATTACGAGTCTATCCATGGTCCCCTGTCATAAGGACTGATCCAGACGACCCATGGAGGAGGTTATCCAGTTGAGGGGGGTGGGGAGGGCAGTGGGGAATTGGGGATAACAACTCATTGTTTGCCCACCAAATGTTGTAACTCATTATGGACAATAAAAAAAATTTTAAAAAAAAAGAAATCACTGGTTTTTAGACAGGCACTCCTTAAATCATCAAAGGTGTCTATGAGAAGAATTAACAGGAGTGTGGCTCATTGAGAAGGAGACAGACACAGAAATGAAGGCAGAGATGCCAGGCTTTTATCCTGCTGTTAGCGATCCTGTGAGCCCAAGTGAGGAGGAGAGAAATGACAGCTAAACAAATAAGACAGGAGTGAGGAGTAGATTTAAAGAGTTAGATTCCTCCGCAAAGCAAATTGTAGGTGCTAACATGGATGAACATAGTCAGAAAAAAAAAAAGGCTCAAGAACGGAGGGTCTCAGATGCAAGATGGATATCTAAATGCTCAGATCATCATTCCAACTATTGCATATGATTGCCAGTTTGGCCTACAAGGGTTGGCAGATCCAGTTTTAGCTGAAGCTCCGTCAATTTCCAATCAAGTTGAATCACTTTAAACAAATACCTTTGTTGATTCGGAAGTTTTTTATCTGCAACATAGTAAATTCATTATGTGCTTGTGCTCTGGATGTTCATGCAGCCCAGGAGCAGCATGTGTGAAAGGACAGTTTGATCATGCCAGCTATATAAAACAAGACCAAAAAAAAAAAAAAAAAAGCTATGGAGCCAAGGGGATTTAATGATATTTCTCATTCATACAAAGTAGCTGATCAGAAATACTGTGCCTTCCAGCACTAAGATTTTTCCCTGAGCCTTCCATTATAATGGGATGATTTGATATCTAATGAATTAATTATCTCTCAAATATAACTGTTTTCTGAAACTTGGAGAATAGTGCGCATAAATGGTTCATACTAAATCCTTTAGATATAAGTGAAAACTTTGGGGTCTCTCCCAGTAACTGACCAAGAGGACATTCCTTAGTCTTATATTCACTTTTTTTTTCCTTCCATAGCCTCAGGAAACAAAAAGTGACATAAAAGCACAAGTTGTTTTTGTCATAACAGAGAGCGTTACAGATGTGAATAGTCAAGACACATGATAAGGTACAGCATGTGTTAGAAGTCAAAAAGATTTGTTTCCCACATGACTCGGGCAGAAGGAAACAGATCCATTCCAAGAGAATGAGCAAGAAACCAGCATCAGATCTGAACCAACTGAGGTCCAACACAGCATGCTAGTAGGATTCTGTAGGAAGTGAGGTCTTTCTGAAGTAGTAACAAGCTGAGGACCTGGACACTAGCTGATCACACATCTAATTCTAAATATCCTTAGTGAAATTCATTTTCATGAAGCAATTCACTCATGTAACTTTAAGGAACTTATTATGTGTGAACCAGGTGCTATAAAAAGTGCAGATAAAAATGACTCTTTTATGTGTGGAATTAAATGTTTCAAAAGATTTTTTTTTGTCTCTTGTAGCTTAGTATCTTAAATAGACCAGATTAATTTCCTGCACAGAAAAAATAGACATGGACTTGATTATATATAACCCATCTAAACATAAAAATCTCTGATTCAATGGTAATCTATACCTATATCAATGCAAAATACACAAATTGTCAAACCACTGTCATATTCTGATATCTGAATAGATACATTAGCAAATATTTATCATGAATGCTAGTTACCTCAGATTTTAGGAATAAGGAACAAAAACCTATTTCTTCCTCAACAGTATAAGTATTCGCTGAGGCAGCCACTCACAGCTAGCAATGGTAGGTACAGAATTCCTGATAGAAAGGGCCAAGTAAAAACATTAATGCAACTATCAAGGAAAGGATCTTCAAATCAGTCCTCAGGGTACTAAGATCATTTTATAGAAGCCATTTCATTTCAGCCATTGAGGCTGAAAATACATACGATATTTTATATAACAAGACAATAGGAAGGTAAAGATTTTAAAATAAAACTACCAGCAAATTCACCAGTAAGACATTTGCC
>PVHP010011197.1:0-45682 GCA_004024765.1 Zapus hudsonius | reverse complement strand
CCTGATTTCTCATCTTGGCAAGAATGAACCCTAATTTGGATTAGAACTCATGTCTGACATTGATCTACGACGCCCCCTGCTGTCCACAGTGAACTTGTCCGATCCCAGCCCCACCCAGCTACGGTCCATGCTCCAGATCAAATGACAAATCAGATCCTTCCCCCCCCCCCACCTGAACTAAACCCTATAAAGGTGGCAGCCTGGTGGGCCTGTCTCTTTTTCCTGAGATCTCCTCCACTTCCTGAGATCCTCTCGGCCCCGGTTGGTGTGGCCTGAATTTTTCCACGTGAAAAGTTTTCCTCGGTTCCCAGCCCCACTCTGGCTCCTGGCTGGGTGGCGGAGACCTAACCCTGACTTTTAATGTCTCTTTAACCCTAGTCTTTCTGTTCTGTCTGCCTGATGGTCTCTAATTTACCACGTGTGGATTCCCACTCGGGATCTGCCATGTGGGCTCTCCCCCTTTCCCCCCACTTTCTCCCTTGGGAAAGCATGCTGATGTCAAATGTGTCCCCCTCTTTAACCCCAATCTCCCCGCTTTATCTCTCATAGTCCCTCAATTTGGGTTCGCAGCCCCTCTAAATCTTTCCTCAAAGCTTTCCACGTGTTCACAGCCCCTTCTGAACTTCACTTTCTAAGCCTCCGCTTTTCTAGTTCTCACGGGTTCCCAGCTTCATTCTAACTTTACTCTCTAAACTTCAATTTCTCCCTAACTTCCACTTTTCTAAAACGTGTTTTCCGTGTAAAACTGTTCCAGTCTTCTTTTCCAGGTCCCAATTTCCTTTAAATAAACTCTACAATTTGTGATTTCTCCCCAAATGAACTCAAGAATTCATATTTTGTCCTTCTTGGTTCCATCTTTATTATTCATTAAAGATTAGGAAAGTACTCAAAACTTGGGGTTTATAAATCTGGGGGACCCCTGAATCCCAAAATTCCTGCATCACATTCCTCGTATAAACTATATCTGGTTAGATGTTCATCCCAGCAATGAGGTGCTGACTGCAAAAGCAACCTTGGATAAAAGGTTCTTGACAATTGTTTCTTTGCTTCACATACACACACTTTTTAATGCTGAAGATGTATGGAGGGCCAATTTTAACTTTTTTTTCTTGTCCTGATCATTCATTCTTTCTAAGCATTGTTTCTTTCTAATAAAGATTAATTTCTTGGTAACTGACAGTGTCTGGGGCTAGGGGAAGGGCCTTGTACTTTGTCCAGGGAGGCTGGCTTCCCAACCAGAGCCAGATGTGCGGAACCTTGCAGAAAATCAGAGTTCATTAGACTTTTCATTGTTGCGCCAAAATTCCCAGGTAAACAACTTAAGGGAGGAAGGGATGATTTTTGTCATGGTTTCCAAGATGATAGCCTAAGGTCAGCTTGCTGCAGTGTTTCTGAACCAGTGCTGAGAACAGCATGGTGGAAGAGGAAGGGTGGTGAGAGGGATCTGGAGAGATGGCATGACAACTGGGCAGACAGCCAGGGAAGGCTTATAAGAGGAATCATCTCTTCCTTGCCACTTCTCAGTCCTTTGTCTGATGAGATCAGTCAGCAGAACTGGAATTCAGCCTGCTTGTCTCACCCAATTAGCACTCTCTGTCACACACAGCTATGTGCTCATGGACCCCTTCTCTGAGCCCAAGTCAATCAGCTGTCCTGCTGTACCCAGGTGTGCCAACCTCTCCTGGATACAATCCCCTGGCTCCCAATACTGGGGCTCACATGGGTGGTGGTGGTGGTGGTGGGTGGGAGATTCTTTTTCCAGCTCTTTGGCTGCTCACATCTCCATGTCTGGGTCCCAGCGCTGCCAAGACCATGTCCTTCCCACTCTGTGCCATAGTGGGGAGAGATCTTTCTTTGTTACTATTTTTTATGGCCTTTTGAATTTTTTTTTTAGAATGAGCCTTTTTAGAAAAATCCCTTTTCATATTTTTCCCCAGGCCCATTAACTTCCCCTGTTACTGGGCCACATAGGTGTGTCCATTTTCCTTCCTTAGTTAGCCAACTCTCCCTCCCCTTCATATCCTTGTATTCCTGAATAAAATGCAATTGTTTATAAATTATCCTTCAGTCTTGTTTTATCCCAATTCTTTGGTTAAAAACAGTCACGAATTCAGGGCTTGGAGTTTAAGGGACTCTTCCTGAACTCCCAAAACCCCATTACAGTGTGGGGAGGAAATGCTGACATACCCAAACTATGTTTTTCTAATTTCCTAGGCATTTATTCATGTTAATGAATTCCCAACTGAGCTCTTTGAGTGCCCCTATGCATTTCTTAATCAACCAAACTTGTAACCAACAGTGGTCACCGCAGCATCAAGGACGCCCTCCCTAGAGCAGATCCACAAAGGACCAGAACAGTAATCGGTCCCAGCTTCCTTGGAGACAATCATAAGTCTCTTGGGTTTTGGCATGATCCTAAGAAGTAGCCTTGCTAATTGAGTAAGATGGATTTTCTCATCAAACTATTGAGATAATTAATTTCATTCAAACATTTAACAAACTCCAGACTGATGGGGAAAAATGGTATGAAAACAGGAGACTAGTTTGAAAGAAGGGATTCAGTAGAGGGGGTATGGGGAGGGGGAAAAGGGAAGGTGGTGGGAAGGGATTATGATTATGGCATATTACATGCATGAAGATTACTGTCATGGTTTGATCCAGGTATCCCCCACAAACAAATGAATGTGCTCTGATTGATAAATCCTCAGCTGATGGCAGTTTGGGTTTTACAACCTCGCTGTAGCAGTGTTGTTGGGGGCAGGCTTATGGGGTTATAAGCCAGCTTCCCCTTGCCAGTGTTTGGCACACCTTCCTGCCACTGTTTGTAGTGCTGTGGCAGAGGTGATGTCCAGCCCTCTGCTCATGCCATCGTTTTCCCTGCCAGGATGGAGTCTCCCCTCGAGTCCGTAAACCCAATTCCTCCACAAGCTGCTTTTGCTTGGGTTCTTTCTGCGCAGCAACAGAGAAAGTTGACTACAACAATTACCAATAAAAAGCTAAAAAAAAAAAAAACAAACCCAAAACAAAAAAACTAGACTCCAGACTGAGTCACAGGAGTAACCGCCTAAAGTCAGTACATCAGAGCGAGTTTTTTTCAAGATGTAGAGAATAAAACTTAGGACGAACCCTTCCCCCCACCCCCACCAACACCACCATCACTCCACAGTACTCATTCACCTTTCCTGCAGAGTAGGGCTCCAGGCTCGAAGGTTCTTCTGGGTTCAGCAGCTGCCCCTGTGTCCACAACTAGTCCAAGTCCCTTAACACTTCTACTGCACAGGATTATCATGAGGTTAAACAGCAAACTGCCTGGAGACAGGCTACCATTCTGCCAGTGTGCATCCAGAGAAGCAATACTGGTTCTCATCATGGTTAATGTTAATGTGTGGTTTTAATGAGCATTTCAGGAGCCAAAATATGATTACTGGGAAATGGAAACACTATCAGTGCATTGTGGGATACAGTGAATCGTCATTCTGAGGCTTTCACCTTGACTGCTTCCCTGGAAGCTGAGGTTGGCAAGTTGATACAGGTATCGCTTATTTTTTGTTGCATGTGTGTGGTGATCATATGTCTATGGGTGTGTGTGTGCACATGTGTGAAGGTGTATTTGTAGGCCAAAAGGCACAGTTGTTTTATATGGTGCTAGGCACCCAGAACTTGGTGTATGCTAGGTAAGCACTCTACTAATTGAACAATATTCCTATCTCTTTCTGAAGAAGTCTTGAATGTATTTTCCTTTAGTAGAAACTCAAAAGTTTACTTCTTTGTTCAATGTGGACGCCTGATCTCACTGAACTTCATATCTAAGAATTTTATGGAGACTAAAAAAAGAAAGACTTGTTATTAAATAATTGATTTTCCTTTAACTAGAAGGTTAAGCCATGTTCTGTATAAGACAAGTAAAACCACTGAGAGTTTAAATCTGGTCCATTTATTATTGCCATTTAGAGGTCCATCCTCCATATTTGTCTGAAATTTCAGGGATGCCTTTATTCTTGCAATAAGCATCCACCTCCAGCTTGCATGGGCTGAAATGTTTGTTGAGATGTGAGACATCTCAGGAAAAAATGGTCGTGTATAGGCTGGAATGTTTCAGAACTCATGAAATCCTTTGTGAAATGACAGGACACAGGCCTTCATTACATCTTGAGAAGTTAAAAGTTTCTAATTTTACATAGACTAGAAAAGGAAATGTGAGTTGCATCAAATGAAAATGCAATTAAAATATCTTAAATAAAAATCCATAGTATAAGCTCTGAAAACTTTTTGATGAGTTATAAAATCTGGGATATTATTGCCATGAAATTGTGGGATTTTTTTCTCTCATTTTCTATATTATCAACTCTGAAGGATTTTGGTTATATTATATAAAACTGGCTTTCATGAATACTGTGACAGTCTCCAAAGGTGATATTGAAGTAAAAAGGGTAAACAGGAAAAATAAAAGTACAAATATTAGATAAAATCAACTTAAACCTGGTAAATCATCTTTCAAGAAAACCAGGTACTTATTGTCATTTTGCTGTGTATCCAATAACTGCATCAAATTTAACATTGATCCTTTGTTTTAAAATGGACAGGAAACGCTCAGGAAGGATCCTGGAAAAAGACAGGTGAAAAAAATTAGGAAATCAATACTAAGTACATTTGTAAACTTTTAAAAGATTGTTATATTTAATTTATTATATATCATGTCAAATCCATCAAAGATGATGACTAAGAACTCACAGTTCATTCTTTCCTATTGAATTCATTTCTTTTGTGGGTGGGGAGATGATTCAGCAGTTAAAAGGTACTTTCTTGCAAAGCCTGCGTTGAGGTTCAATTTCCCCAGTTCCCCAAGGAAAGAGGGATGCAAAATGTAGTGTAATTATCTGGTGCCCCACCACCCCCTCAAGTGGCAAGAGAACCAGATGCACCCACACACATACATGTTTAAATAAATAAATACTTAAAAAATTCTAAATGTGAGGCTAGGTGTGGTGGTGCACATCTTTAATCACAGCACTAGGAAGGCAGAGGTAGAAGGATCGCCTTGAGTTCACCCTGAGAGACTACATAGTGAATTCCATGTCAGCCTTGGCTAGATGAGACCCTACCTCAAAAAAAGGAAAAAAAAATCAAAATGTGTGCTGCAGAGACAGCTCAATGGTTAAGGCACTTGCTTGCAAAGCCTAACAACCCAGGTTTGATTCCCCAGTACCCACATAAAGTCAGATGCACAAAGTGGTGCATGCATCTGGAGTTCATTTGCAGTGGCTAGAGGCCCTCATGGGCCCGTATTCTCTCTCTCTCTTTTTTTCTCTCTCTCACCCTCTCCATCTTTCTGCTTGCAAATAAATATTTTTAAAAATTCAATGAAGAAGGTAGGAGTGACCTAAATATCTTTACATATTTATTTGCTTATTTATTTTTGAAATAAATATGCTCCGGTACTTCTCAAAAGATCTAAAAGAGGCGCACAAACCTGAATGTTATGATAATAACAGGTTAACAAAAAAGAACCCTGAGGTTGGAAAGGAAGTGAAATTAGGTGCAGGTGAGCATACATGTATGTGTATGCATGTCCACACGTGTGTGCAGGTGAGCACGCATGTATGTTATGTGTATGCATGTTCACATGTGTGTGCACAGGTGAGCGTAGATGTATGTGTCATGTGTATGCATGTTCACACATGTGTGTGCTAAGGTGAGTGTACATGTGTGTGTTATGTGTATGCATGTTGACACGTGTGTGCACAGATGAGTGTACATGTGTGCCATGTGTATGCATGTTCACATGTGTGTGCACATATGAGCATACATGTGTTTTATGTTTATGCATGTTCACACATGTGCACAGGTGAGCATTCATGTGTGTTATGTGCATGCATGTCCACACGTGTGTATGAGCAGGTGAGCATACATCTACATGCTATGTGTATGCATGTTCACACATGTGTGTACATGTGTGTGTCATGGGTAAGCATGTTCACGTGTGTGCACAGGTGAGCATACATGTATGTGCCATGTGTAGGCATGTCCACACGTGTGCAGGTGAGTATACATGTATGTGTCATGTGTATGCATGTTCACACATGTGTGTGCTCAGGTGAGTGTACGTGTGTGTTGTGTATGCATGTTCACACATGTGTGCTCAGGTGAGCGTACATGTGTGTGTTATGAGTATGCATGTTCACAAGTGTGTGTGCTCAGGTGAGCGCACATGTGTGTTATGTGTATGCATATTCACATGTGTGTGTGCAGGTGAGCATGCATGTATGTGTTATATGTATGCATGTCCCCATGTGCATGTGTGCAGGTGAGCATACATATGTGTGCATGTGTATTTGGAGTCCAGAGGCTGATGTTGGGTGTCTTCTCTATCATTCTTCACCTTATTTTTATTTATTTATTTGCAAGCAGAGAGAAGAGAGACAAAGAGAGAATGCATGTGCCAGGGCCTTTGGCTGTTGCAAACAAACTTCAGATGCATGCACAACTTTGTCCATCTGGCTTTGTGTGGGTACTGGGGAATCAAATCTGGGCCATTAGGCTTTACAGGTAAGCAAGCACTTTAAGCACTGAGCCATCGCTCCAGCCAAGAAGTCAATTTTTTAATTTGATTTCTCTGGTCTCCATCAAGTTGGAAAAGCCCAAGTTGAGCCACAAACAGCAAGAGATTTTTCTTCTCCCAACTCTCTGAGGTATCACTTCACTTCTCTCTCATCACCTGAGCAGCCTCACCGCCACACAGCTTTCCCAGGAGAGTAACAAGGGAAGAGTGTGAGGAGAGGCACTCTTCATACCCACTTTCCAATCCTGGCCATATGTTAGAATCACTTGAAGAGTTGCTGTGTCTCTCAAAGCAAATGCCACATTCCACATGAATTCAGAATCTTGGGGCCCAGGTCTCAAGCATCAGTACTTTCTAAACCTCTCATCCCAGTGTGCACCAAAATTGAGTGATACTGGTCCAAAGAGGTGCTTCTGAGATTTTAACATGCATACAAATCCGCTCGGCAGCTTACAGAGATGCGAATTCTCATTCTGGCGATTTGGTATCTCTAATAAACTCCCGGGGGATACAGGTGCTGTCAGTCCAGGGACCACACCACAACAGTATAGCTCAAGGCCTCTCAATTATAAATGATTATTCAGCAACTCTTGTGCTTCAGTCTGATTTTCCCCAAAACAAGAGCTCCACGATATCTCTGAATTATTCTCTAAAAGCTAACTATTGCCTCCTTTCATCTCATCATTACACTATATAAAAATGCCTTAGAGGGCTGGAAGATTGCTCAGTGATTAAAGGTGTTTGTGTACAAAGTCTAATGGCTAGGATTTGATTCACCAGTACTCACGTAAAGCTAGATGCACAAAGTGGTACATGCATCTGGAATTGGAATTCATTTGCAGGGGCAAGAGACCCTAGTATGCTCATTTCCTTCCTTCCTTCCTTCCTTCCTTCCTTCCTTCCTTCCTTCCTTCCTTCCTTCCTTCCTTCCTTCCTTCCTTCCTTCCTTCCTTTCTTTCTCTTTCTTTCTTTCTTTCTTTCTTTCTTTCTTTCTTTCTTTCTTTCTTTCTTTCTTTCTTTCTTTCTTTCTCTCTCTTTCTCCTTACAAATAAATAATAAATAAAATGTTTTTTAAAATGCTTTAGAACCATCTTTCTTCATTTGTAAGTCAACTACATGCAAAAATGATTCAGGTTGTTGAGTCAAAAGATATACCAGTTTCACCACAATGATTAGCATATGTGGTGTTAAAAATTGATGACATCTTTCAACCTATCATTTATATTAGCTTAGTTCCATATAAATCTGAGTGGACAAATGTAATGGATGATTACTTCTCATGCTGATCAACATATCTGGCACTTACTTTTCCAGTATTGTTAAAAGCAACATACAAGATGGGACAAAGATCATTCTCTGGTTGGTCAGGATCCCATTCATGAGCTTCTCTACCACTTGCTCAGGTTCCAGGGTGGGGATGATGCTGAAACAGAGGCACTCTTCAAAACAAGGAACTTCATTTTAAGTTTGGTGCTAAACAAGTAGAATAATCAGGGGTTGGTAAGATAACTGATCTTAACAGCTAGTCCACCACAGGCTCTCAGAGATGGTGTTATTCTACTGTTAATAACGACTATAGATTTATTGCTAACTATGTATTACTCACAGTGATGAACCTTCCATGTAAGCAAACTCAATGATGTTTTATAACAACCTAATGAAGGCAATACTATAATCCTCACTTTAAGAATGAGAATTATAGGGTTGGAGAGATGGCTCAGCGGTTATGGCACTTGACTGCAAAGCCTAACGACCTAGGTTTGATTCTCCAGTACTCACATAAAGTCAGATGCACAAAGTAGCACATGCATCTGAGGTTCACTTAGAGTGGCAGGGGGTCCTGGTGTTTCTATTCCCCCTCTCTCTCTGTACAAAGAAAGAAAGAAAAAGAAAGAAAGAGAACGAAAGACAGACAGAAAGATAGAAAGAAACAAAGGGGATTATAGCAATAACTAGGACTAAAAAGTAATTTAGCTAAATTAGGATTGACAAATTCACCTTGATATCTTCAATCACCTTAGGAAAGATGTCAAAAATTATACAACTCTCCAACATTTCAGAGGAATTAAAATATGTACTTCCTAAAATGTCAGCACTTGAAAACACTTTCTTCTAACATTCTAATATTAATGAGAATTGCAAATTACATTAAACAGATACTCACTGTGGACTTTGTAGAAACTAGACACCACCACTTTGGGCTGATCTGTTGGTGTGAAGGAGGATATGTGTGGGAGAGGGGGAATGGTGAGTCTTTTCAACTTGAAGGGCTGGGTTATTTTATCACTTCAGTAATGAAGTAATTTGAGGAAAAACATTTCAACTTTTTACAACTTGGGTTCTTGCTGTTGCTTAATCTGAAAACAGGCAGGTGGGCAACGTTTAACAAGTGGCTGTGCAGAGGACAAAAATGCCAGTGTACAATTCTTGCTGATGCCATGATGGAAATAGTGTCAATCTGGCAGCACTGATGAGTAGCAGCAGCTCCTCAACAGCCACATGATGGTTATGAAGAAATATACACATGAGCACTTTGTACAGTTGTATCCTTCCAAGTGCACCTTACATAGCATTACTTACAGAAAAACGAAGGGAAACATATATTTCTGTGATATACATATACCTACATGAACTCCTAAATATTTAGACAAAAACATAGAAGAGAAAACATTTTAAATCTTGGCTATCAAAAAAAAATTAGAACACCCAATTACACATCATCTAACAATTGTGGTCTATGCTGTATTGTTATATCATTATTTGTATAGAAAGAACTTATTTCCAAAAAATGACTTTAAATTAAAAACTGCATGTTCATGTAACAACAGAGTCCCAAAGTAGAAGAAAGAAAAACTATCAAATTTGAAAGGAAAATATAGACAATTTCAATAACAGTTGGAGATTTTATTCCTTATTTTCAACAATGGAATAACTAGACAAATTAGCAAGAAACCAAAGATTTCCACAGTCTATAAGTCAACTAGACTGTCCCACTGATAAATCACTTCCTGAACATGTTCTTTCCAGTGTATACAGAAAACTTCTTTCCAAGGCAAACCATGGATTAGATCACAAACCCCCCACAAATCGAAGTGTAAAGATATTAAAATTATAGAAAATGTTTCTCTAACTACAATGTAATGAAATTAGAAATTAATAGCAGAGGGGGAAAAGCTCACACTTGTGTGTCAAGCAACGTATGTCTAGCCAGTGGGCTAAAGTAGAAACTGGAGAAAGTTAGAGAACAATTTGAAATGAACAGAAATAAGACACACCATATCAAAATTTATAGGACACAGTGCTTGTGGGGGCAGGGTGGGGAATTCAAGGCTGAAATGCCTACTTAAAAAAGGAAAATATCAAACCAATGATATGCAAGTCTACACTGAGAACTCAGGGCCCAGCTGAGCCTCCTGCCCCAGCCTTCAAACTACAGCTACAGGTGCATGCACAGCTTTCCTTTTGTTTTCTAATAAAATTGTCTCATAAAATCAACTTTGTGGGTTTTATGAAATGAAAAAGCAAATTTAAGAACTGAGTGAAGAGACACCCTACACTATGGGATAAAGTAAATACCAGCTATACATCTGGCAGAAGATAGCTTTCCTGAATATACAAAGAACTAAAACACTAAATTACAAGAATCAAATAACCCAGTCAATAGTGGGCTCTCAAAATGAATTATAGGCAGGTATTTCCATAAGTGTGACACCAGAAGGAACCTTTTTAAATACCTCACAGAGCCTAATAGGCATGAAGGGGGGAAAACACAGGAAAAAGTATGTATACAAAATATGACATATATCTTAATACATATCTTGAAATGTATAAAGTGCTCTTAGGTGGTTTCTTTTTTTTATTTTTGAATCAAGTTTTCACTCTAGCCCAGCCTGATCTAGAACTCCCTCTGTAGACCAGGCTGTCCGTTCAAGGTGATTCTCCCACCTCAGCCTCCTGAATACTGGGGTTAAAGGCATGTGCCACCAGGCCTGGCTCAGGTGTTCATTAGAAAATTCTGTAGCTCCATAGTAAAGTGCACAAAGACCATGAAGCAGACAACTCTAAAAGTCAAGTGAGCTAGTTATCAAGATGAAAATCAAGGCGATTCATGTTTGGAGTTGACAAAAGCTTGGTATGGCCATGCGTGCCTGTAACTCCTAAGCATCTGATGTATGTAGTGGTGCCGCCCCCCCCCCCCCATGAAATCTACCTGATGGAGATAATCACCCAAGTGTGAGAATGTTCATGCACAAGGATATTTATTTCAGCTTTGCTATGGTAAAAATCTGGAAATTTGAAATCAACCCTAAAATTACCACTAAAGGGTACTGTTACCAATTATCTATAATATAGCCTATGATTAAAGCTCTGTATGTTATGAACTCGAAAATATGACTATAAGACATATCAACTGTATTGACAAGCCTCTGTGGTTACTGGTAAGAATAGATACCCATGACAAAATACTGAGGGAAGTCAGCAGTCTGCTTACTGCTCCTAGAGTCTTATTGAAATAATATATGCCAGTTACTTAAAATTTAGACTTTTTTTTCTTTTTATTTATTTGCAAGCAGAGAGAGAGAGAATGTGAGTAGGGGAGCATTTGAGCCATCTCCCAGTCAAAGACTTTTCTTTTATATATACAAAATTACATGGAAAAAATGTTTACCCAGGTGCTACAAGTAAAGACAGGGAGATGGCTCAGTGGTTAAAGGCATTTGCTTGTTGGGTCCCAGCCAGGCTGAATATCTGTGAGCTAAGTTTTAGAATATAATATGCACCCGGATGGCATGGTAGCTCATGCCTTTTGATCCTAGCACACCTGTGTCCCCAGGAGGCAGGGGGGTTGGCTGACAGCCCTAAATCCTGTTTGTAAGTGCTAATGGCTTTGTTCCTGCTCCCTTATGAAAGAGATAAGACTATGCAATGCATCCTTGGATTGTATATAAGGTTGGACGCTGAAATAAAGTTTGAGATTTGCCTAGACAACTTCTCCCAGCCGCATGTATGTGAGGCTCCTGCTGCGCGTTCACCTTTCCCTGATGGAACCAGTCTCCTGCTGGCCAGAGAGACAGGCTCGCAGGGGGCCAGGGATCATGACTGACTCTTTCATTACCCAACATTTGCTTGCAAAGCCTGATGGCCCAGGTTCAATTCCCAGTGCCCACATAGAGCCAAATGTACAAAGTGGCCCATGTATCTACCCCTAACCCTTGAATGCCTATACTCTCTTTTTCTGCTTCAAATAAGTAAAAATGTTAACAAACAAAAAGCCTGCTAAGAGTAGACACTATTAGATAAAGAAAATGCAGAAATAAATTTTCTATAATGTTGTATGTAATTAAAAACCTGTATATTATGGCTACAAAGACATTAAAGCTAATTCCAAAAGAGTAGAAATTATTCCCAGACCTGATTTTTTTTGAAAAATCAAGAAAATGGTTAGAAATTCATTTTGTATGATAACCTCTAAATTACCAAAGGGAAGACTTTTCCACCTTATAGCTGCAGAATCACCAATTTTGCTTTAAATTAAAAAAAAATTTACTTATTTGGAAGAGAAAGAGGAAGAGAGAGAGAGAGAGAGAGAGAGAGAGAGAGAGAGAGAGAATGAGAATGGGCACACCAGGTCCTACAGCCACTGCAAACGAACTCCAGACACATGGATCACTTTGTGTATTTGGCTTTATATGAGCACTGGGGAGATGAACTTGAGTCCTTCTGCTTTGCAGGCAAATGTCTTAACCGCTAAGCCATCTCTCCAGCCCACCAATGATGCTTCTGAACACAGCGTTCCAGTGCCCTCCTCACCACTATCCTACCTCAACCAAACTCAATAGCTATCATCTCTGGGTGGGGAGCCCGACATATGTCCCAAGCATTCCTGGTGACATGAATGTGTTGTGTGAATCTGAAAATAACTGCGTCCAGCAAGAAACAAAGGAAGGGTTAGCAAGCTCACCTGCATCCTTCACATTGATCATCATTCCTTCCGTCCCTCCCTCTCTTTTTCCCTCCCTCCTTCCCTCCCTTCCTCCCTCCCTCCCTCTCTGCAACTCCACCTGTTCTCCCACAAGCTAGAGGAGCTGCAAGCAAGGGGAACTAAAAGCATCTGCTGTCTGGTGTTTGAGGGGTTGGAATGTTTCGGGAAACTCGCTGGGACACTTGTCTGGATGTGGCTCCCATCTTACCAGGTACTCGGGTTTTTGATGAAGCCAGTTTTTATGAAGTTAGGGCAGAGGCACGATGTTTGAATTCCTGTTCTTCCCAAGGCCTGCAGTTCTTCAGTCAGAGCTTTGTGAAACCCAACAGCAGCAAACTTGCTGGAACTGAAAACAGTTAAGAAGTAAAATTCAAGGCGGTTTCCTGTAGCCCAGTGCGCTCCTCCTCACCTGCACCCATGCCCAGGGCAGACCCACTGGGCCCAAGTGAGTCTGCGTTTAGAATGTCTGGACATATCAAAGCCTCAGGCACAGGAACAGCATCACTGTCAGTAGGATTTCAGTTAAATGTACTGATAGGAAAATTGATGGAGTGTTTGTTGTTGTTTACAGAGAATCCAAATGCAACTGTAAACCGTTTATTATTTATTATCAAATGTTTATGGAATTCCCTGGAAAATTCTCCTGGATAAATCCTATTCTTCCTTCAAGTTCAGCCTGATTTCATCAAAGAGTTCTTTCCTGACCCATACTTTATTTTCTCATTCCCTGGTAGTCTTCTGTTTTCTGGGATAAAATGTTTTGGATTTGTAAGTAAATTTTCACCTGGGGCTAATATTTTACAATTTCTGGCCCTACACTTTTATTTAAAAAAAAAAACCACAAAACACTATGACTATCAGTCACCACTGACTCTCCAAGGCATAGCACAGGGCTACAGGGCTGGGCTCTTAATAAAAATTCAATATTTGTTAAACATATGAATCATACTGCCAGTAATTCTTACAATGCTGCTTGCATTTGGAAACAACAGTGACATTACTTTAAATAGACATTATTTTCCCCAATAGTTAAATTTATATACTGTAAAGTTCACCTACTTCAGGTTTACATTTCACTGGTTTTGGTATATCACATTACTAATTTAAGAAATTGTCATACAATATATAAAATTTGTCATCTTGAGTATATCATCCAGTGATATTAACAGATAGTTTTGTATACTCTTAGCAATTATTAAAAGTATCTAAATTTTTGCCAATTAACTTGTGTTTTGGAAAACAGAAAGCTGTAGAACATTTTCTCTTGATTCTTTTCTAAAGCTTAGAAATACATTGAAGCTTGAAAAGGAAGACTGACTGTTCGGTCCAAGTATGAGGTGAAAATTTTTTGTACATTAAAAACAACATAAATAAAACTAATTATATCTAAAATTAATTACTATATACCAGGCACTGTCCTCATTTACTCAGATGTTTAAATTTAATCCTCACAGCAACTTTATGAAGCAGATACTATTGTGAGCTCCATTATCAATGCAGAAGTCAGGTCTCAAAGGGGATTACTGAACGTGTCCAAAGATAAAACATAAAGTAGAAGAATCAAACTTTAAACTTTGGCACTAAGCCAGACCTGCATGTTAAATAATCTAAAGTTGATTTGGCTTCCAATCAAAGTTCCAGGCAGGTGACAAAGTGCTAGACATCTGCAGCATATCAGACAAGAATAAAGGTGAAAATACAGTGACCTGAGCTGGAGGCGAAGGTCAATGCACACTGCTTGCAGAGGCACTAGGTCCAAGGTTTACAAAAACCAAAGAAAAACAACCAAAATAGAAAAGAGGATAACTTTTTAAAATGAATAAAATAATTGTGCAGTAGATAAAAAGCTAAAGAACACTAGCCCAGATTCGCAAAATAAAAGTGACACTAGATATGGCGTTTAAACACATTTCCTCGTTTAACAGAATACAGCACAATAGCATTTTGTCTAATAGTAATGGTAAGGTTGGGACTTAGATTCACTTGACTTGGTTTTCAATGTACAGAAAATGTTCATTTTCTAGGATTGAGTCTAGCAACCTCCAGGAGTGTCCAACCTGTGGCCCATGGGTCACATACAAACCAGGATAGATAGAAATGCTGCCTAACACTTTCGTTGGGGACAATGTCACAAAGTTAGACATTCCTGGAAATCTCTGATCTAAGCTTTAACAAAAAGAAAAAAAAAAACCTTCTACAGCTTTCTATATTCCAAAGCCTGGGATGAAAGCAGCCTTTTCTAAAAAAGCAATTTGGCAAAAGTATCAAATTTAGTAAAATTGTGTTGAATTCATTTAAAGTGTGCCATGCTGATAGGTCCAGCACTATGTCAATCTTATTTTGAGAGATTTACGTTCAGGGACAGTGCCTGGGGTCAAGATCATGAATGAAAAGAGTTAAAACAGCTTTAAATATTTGTGGTGGCCGCAATCATGTCCCCTTGTTCAGGACACATCACTGTTTCCAAGCACCAAGGTGGTCTAGCAGCTGAACTCTCAAACTCCTCTGGGGATTTAATCAAGTATCTATCTTGCCACTAGAGGGAGAAAGCCCGCTTGAAACTGGTTAGAGTCGAAAGTCTTAAGGTTTAAGATTTTTATATTCCTTTTAACTGAAAGAATCCTGACAATTATGGATAATGTGAATAAATAGTATCCCACACAGTGGCATACCCGGCAGGAACTGAGAATGATGTTGACATAGATATGTGTATGTCTATTACCATGAAGAACTTCATCATTTTAAATAAAAAATGCAGAATTTTTTTCAGACAAGGTCTCACTGTGTAGCTCAGATTGTCCCTGAATTTGCCATCTAGCTTATGTTGGCTTGGAACTTGTGATCTTGCCTCAGTGAAACTGTGCACGTTTAACTGTAGATTGGATTTGATTGACTGATGTGCAGGAGAATCAAACACAGGACCCTGTTTGAACTAGGCAACTGCTTGGCCACTGAGCTATGACCCTAGCTCTTCTTTCTTTTTTCTTTTCTTTTCTTTTCTTTTCTTTTCTTTTCTTTTCTTTTCTTTTCTTTTCTTTTCTTTTCTTTTCTTTTCTTTTCTTTTCCCTTTCCTTTCCTTTCTTTTATGATGGTCATGCAGCTCCAGAGACACCCCGCCCCTTGAGTGGGAGGTATCTATCTAAAGCTAAAACCTAGGTGCTAAAACTGATTGGTCAGATATAAACCAATCAGCTGTCTCTCTGACTCATCTGGGGAAAACTTAAATTAATTTTCCTAGAAGAAAGCCCTCTCTTCCCCACATGGCAGGCTGGCCAACTGACCTCTGACTCTCCAGGGACCGGTAAGGTCTCCCCAGCTCCTACCCTACCCTGTGGTGTGAGGGGATGGATTTCTCTTCCACCTAAATCTTTTCTTCTCATTACCCTTCCCCTTTCTGCTTGTTTAGCTAAACAACGTAAGTTCTGTTAAAACTCTCCACGTTTTTCTCCCCACACTGGTGGCTGGAGAACTCTATAACTCCCCATGTTCCCTTAAGTAATAAAGCCTCCCACTATATCTTACTATCTTGTTGTCTATGATTTTAATTCTTTAACTTTATAGACAAGAACTTGGGTACTCCTTAAATTTTGGGGCACACTGGAATTTTTGCTAGGTGTTATCTAAATTCTAACTCCCAGCATACCCCGTTTCACTTTTTCCTTTCCTCTCCTTTTTTCTTTTTTGAAAAAAGGGTCTCACCACAATGATCTTAGCTGGACTTGAACTTGTGATCCTCTTGCCTCAACCTCCTGAGTACTACTAAGATTGCAGGTGCATGATGGGATTTCAGGTGTGCACCACCCTACGTTTCTCTAAATGAGGACTGAAAAAAACAGGACTGTCTGTGTGTAAAGTGTCCTAAAAACTTTTACCAAATGTTTACCATGGTTATTTCTGCATGGTGAAATTATCAGTGAGTTTTCCTTTATTAAATTCTGTTTTCTGTATTTTTCTTAAGTGAATCAAAACAACAGAAGCATCTCAGAGTTAACTTCACGCAAGTTAAAGGAATAATATATTTTTGAACTTTAGAGTGAACTTATACATGCATATATGAACCAAAAGTGAAATTACCTTCTCACCCTTTTATAACATTACATCAAAATTTTCACTGTGGCCTGAATTATTAATTCTTATTTCAAATTACTCTTTTAAATAACATTTCATTATAAGCTAATGTTCAGGACTCAGTTTTGCTGAGTAATCCCAAACTGGTTAATTTATCTGACAGGATATATTTGTTAGTTAATTGCTTTCTTTTTTAAGAGCCAAGAGGCTGCTGAAAATAAAAATTTAGCAAATAAAAAAAACACATTTCATAACAGAATCAAAAGACTCCTCTTCCCCCACCATGAATCCAGTTGTTATCTTGCATTTTTCACATTAATCACTAAAACTAAACAAAAACTGTTCAAGTATAACACCCAAAGGAAAATGAAGTTTTTTTCTTAGATGATTAATTAGAACTGTAATAAATTCTATAGCTGTGGCAACTCAGGACAAGATATGTGAGAGGCTGGGTTCTAGAGAAATAACAGAGTAATTCCATGTCCCTTTCATTTCTTTCCAACAAAGATGCACTGGAGAATATCTAGTTGGGTTGTTGGGAGCAGTATTCTGAAAGTTAAGATGAGAGGTGGGCTGTCCTGTTTTGTGTGAATACAGAGAAGTGGAATTGAAACGTAATACTAATAAGCACCCTCTTACTACTGAACACCTGCAGGATATCCGATTCTGTGCTAAGGGCCTTGCATTCTATAATTTAAATTTGATGCTCTTATTAAAGTCGTTTATGGATGAAGAACATAAATTACAAAAAGGACAAGTAATTAACTTAAGATCTCACAGCAAGTAAGTGACTGGGCTAATATTCATAATGTCATTCAAATAATAATACTATGCTGGAAACATCCTAAATGTTCATAAACAGTAGAATGGGCAGAAAGGTTGTGTAGTCACGTGATGCAAGACTCGGTAGTCATGAAAATGATCAAACGATAGCTATGAGTGATGATATAGATCCATCTCACAAATACAGTAAGAATCCATGGATATACAGATCAAAACCAGGCAAATTAACCTGTGGTAGTCAATACTGTGGGCACCTTTGGGTGGTGACTGGGGAAAATTCTAAGAGGGGCTCCTAGGGTCTGGCTATTTACTACCTTTTTGATTTACATGATAGTTAAACAGATGCTTCCATTGTGAAGTATTCCATTGAGGTGTGCACCTTTATAAATTATATTAAGCAGTGTCTCCATTCAATTGCCTATTTGTTATTACCACTGCCTTCAACTGGTGGAGTCTTCAGTGTGTCTCTGGAAAAGTTCTATCACTGATGAGATGCAGAGAAAAACCTATACATTTGAAATGCAAATGGTAAGGCTGAAGGTTGCCAGGGGCCCAAAGAGGGGGAGAAGGGAAAAAGGGGAGGGGTTAGAAGCCACAGATCTGTCTCTAAGTAAAAAATACACCAACTGTTTTTGTAATTACAAACCTGCCTGGTGTCTCAAATGACACTCCCGTGTGAATGTGAAAACCATTTCTCTTTGCAAGCTCTTTCACTGCCACCTTCTGGAAAAGATGTCCAACTATAAACAGACCAGATGTGAACACATACCATAGTCCTAGAGTGGATATCAGCACGACACCTTGTACTGACAGCCCTCGCTGAGATCTTTAGTTCTGTGGGACACATCATCACGAGCCATTTTATACTTCCTTGATGACAAAGGGCATGGGAAATGTTTTCAGTGGTTGGCTTATACTTAGAAAACTCTGGAACAGGGTTCTAGTTGACATGAAGAAGGGACTAACATATAATAATGCTGTTAATCTGAAGGTTTTTTGAAACTTTTCCCATTTCAGCAACTTGCAGTCTATCATCATGATGAAAATAGTATTTGGGCTGGAGAGATGGACCAGAGGTTAAGGTGTTTGTCTGAAAATCATAACAACCCAGGTTTGATTCTCCAGTACCCACATAAAGCCAGATGCACAAAGTGGCACACACTGGAGTTCCTTTGTGAAGGCTGGAGACCCTGGCATGCTCTCTCTCTCTCTCTCTCTCTCTCTCTCTCTCTCTCTCTCTCTCTCTCTCTCTCTCTCTCTCCTATCTCTCTCTATGCTTCCAAATAAATAAAATATTTTTTAAAGTAATTCTCGTTGGACAGGGTAAGTAATCTCCTGAGTCAAGCATAGGAATCAATGAAGGAAACCCATACTCACATACCAATAGGCCATTAAGAAGGGAACCGTGATGTGCCCAGCTGCTGACGCCACAGTGACAATATGGCCGTGATTGCTCGCCATCATCGCTGGAAGAAATGCCTTTGTAGTCTACAAAGGGTTTTTATTGAAAGAGAAAAAGATTACAGTATTTATGATTCACATGGAGAGTAATTTGAAAGAAAGGTATATCTTTAAAACATTGTTCCTGGTATAAATGAAAATGTCTAAATTGTCAAGTATGACAGTGTAGGACTGTAGGCAAGATGCCTCCATCAGAAAACTAAATAAAACAAATGAAACCCAAAGCTTTGAGAATCCATCTCATTTAAAACACTACCTTCTTATATCTCGTGACTTTTCACCTCTCCACACTGATGTCATCTACCATCTCTTTATTGAATAGGGAAAATAATCTGGAATAATTTCCATTTAATGTGAAATTGTCAGGAAATTGTTTGGTTCTACCCTCAAAATACTGTGAAAACCGATCTTCTAGTGGCTACCACATGATTCATGCTCTAAACATTTGCTGAGTGCCTACTATGTGCTAGAGATATTGAAACATGGTTCACAATTCCCTACATTTTACCAAACATAAAAAATACAAAGACAGTAAGTGTGTAAAAAAGTACATTTTCTTCAGCCCAACAGATTTGATTAATAATCACCCTAAGTTCACATCCAAGAAAGCACTGAGGGATCTTTTATGAACTGGCTATTAGGGAACTATTTGAAGACTTTAGAAACATACTCTAAAGTCCTTGGATGGTGAGGTCCATTATAAAATCAGCAAGTTTAAATAATAATATGAGTCTCATGAGAATTGAAAAGCAAACTGGATTCACCATTAGAGTCACAGTCTGTCCCTCAGATGGTCTCTAGTCCCCTACTTCCTCTCTGTCATCACAGAGGGATATGAAAACCTAGCTTAGAGTGAAAACATAAAAGCCGGGCATGTTGGCACACACTTATAATCTCAGCACTTTGAAGGAACAAGCAAGGGGATCAGAAATTCAAAACCAGCCGCGGTTACAATAGTAAGTCTGAAGCCAGCCTAGGCTGCATGAGACCCTATCTAAAAAACAAACAAACCAACAACAAAAAAAAAAAAGAACCAAAATATATATAAAATATAAAGTTTATAATGATTTCTTCTTATTATTATTAATTTGAAGAAAGCCAACCATTGGTGGAATTTGGTCATAGTTCAAGAAATGAACTCTGTATCATGTTATCTCTACTACTTAGGGGAAAGTTTAGCATTGGCTTAATACTTTCATGTTTCTGCTTAAAACTCTCCTGTAATCTCTGGAGTTTTCAAGTGGGTTTTTTAAAAAATAAAATAAAAAACATACTCACCCAAAAATGTGCAAGAACATTGACTTCAAAAGTCTTTTCAACCTGAGGGTCTTGGGTAGCAAACAAGTCCGCTGTATAAACGACACCAGCGTTATTCACCAGAATGCTAACATCTCCAACTTCTTCCTTCACCTTCAAAAACAGAAGCCGAAAGATACTTGAGCTTTTGCTTTGTTTTTTTTTTTTTTCCTTTCTGGGGCAGGGTCTTACTCTAGCCTTGGAACTCTCTCTAGTCTCAGGCTGGCCTTGAACTCAAGGCAATCCTCCTACCTCTGCCTCCTGAGTGCTGGCTGGGATTAAAGGCGTGCGCCACCACACCTAGTTTAGGAAAATACATTAGTTATGAGGTATTAATGTAGATTTGCATGCAGTGACTACTAAATGAGTCTACATTTTTCTAACAGGCATGGAAAAGGCAGTTTTGTTATCTATGTACCAACACAGAGAGGAGCCCAAGGTACTTAAATTCAAAGCCGTCTGCCCACTAATCTACTGTTAGTTAGAAATTTCTTTTGCAGTTGGCCATGGTAGTGTACACCTTGGGAGGAGAGACAAGAGGAGCTTTGCAAATTTGAGATTGGCCTGGTCTGTTCCAGACCAGCCAGGACCACATAGTAAGACTCTGTTTCCAAAAAAAAAAAAAGTAAGAAAAAATTTCTATTCAACTTTGTTTCTTGACTTTGTTGTAATGATCATAGACCAAGAGGAATTTGGCTAAATAGTATTCATTTTAAAAATGTCTATAAAAGGTAAGCAAAAATAAGTTAGATTAGCAAATCCAGGGACTATTATGGAGAATTATGTAAAGCTGACTACATTAGTAAGATAATCACGGGATGGCTTAGCGGTTAAGGCGTTCGCCTGTAAAGTAGAAGGACCCCAATTTGATTCCCCAGTACCTACATAAAGCCAGATGCACAAGGTGGCACATGGGTCTAGAGGCCCTGGCCCACCATTCTCTCTTTCTCTCTCTCTGTTTGCCTCTTCCTCTCTCTCTCAAAAAAATAAATATTTTTAAATAAAAAATTTAATAAAAAATTATCACACCTGGGGGCTGGGAAGATGGTTCAGTGATTAAAGGTGCTTGCTTGCCAAGCCTGCTGGCCAGGTTCAATTCCAAGCCAACCTCATAAACCAGATGCAAAGGGTGTTACAAGTATCTGTTGAGTGTTTGCAGTGGCAAGAGCCACTACCCACAGCCCACGCATGCAAATAATTAAATAAATTTAATAAAATAAAATATATTTTCCTGGTGTGGTAGCACATGCCTTTAAGCCAGCACTACAGAGGCAGAGTTAGGAGGATTGCCATGAGTTCAAGGACATGAGTGTCAGGTCAGCCTGGGCTAGAGCAAGACCCTACCTGGAAAAAAACAAATCTTAAAAAACTAACTAATAAAAAAATAGATAAAATATCTTCAAAACTCAGGCACATCTTCTAATCCTTTAATTCGCTTACTTTGTTCTATTGCTCATTAATCACTCCCCACTGGGTGGCAAAAGGCTTACGGGTATAGAGCAGGATGTCTCTGGTCAGCCTTGAATTATGGTTCGGTTAGCATTATCTGGACTTGGAACAAGCTTTTGAACCTTTCAAAACTTCCATTGCTACTCTTAAAACAGATAAGAAACAGAGTGTTTGGGCTGGAGAGGTTGCTCAGTGGTTAAGGCACTTGCCTGCAAAGTCTAATGACCTAGGTTCAATTCCCCAGTACCCACCACCATAAAGCCAGATGTACAAATCATCTTGAGTCTGTTTGCAGCAGCTGGAGGCCCTGGTTCACCCTTTCTCTCTGTCTATCTCTCTCTGCTTGCAAACAAATAAATAATAAATAAAAATATTTTAAAAAGAATATTGAGCGTGAGTTACTATGGGACAAAAGAAGTAATGTATGTAAATAGCTATTTGATACACATAATTAATTGTTACCACTGTCATCATTATGCATTCATTTATACCTCTATATGGTGGCGCACATCTTTAATCCCAGCACTCAGCACTCAGGAGGCAAAAGTAGGAGGACAGCCATGAGTTTGAGGCTAGCCTGAGTCTACATAGTGAATTCCAGGACAGCCTGAGCTAGAGTGAAACCCTACCTCAGGGAAAAAAAAAAAGAAAATAATTAAAGGTTCTTTTCTTGAGCTTATGGGTGCTCATGAAGGTAAAACTACATATTCTGGTTTTCTTTGAGAAAATAAAGGGATCGTGTGGAAGGGCTTATGTAAGCTCTTAAGGTCAAGTTTCAAAGGTTAGTGCAGCTGTCATAGGTAAAATGATTTCACTGAGGGATATAAGCAAGATAACAGGACTGGCTGCCAAGAGTGGTAGAAGGCATCCTTTGATCTGCAAAGACTATTTGTATTCAAGAAGGAAGAACTTTAGATGATGCAATGTTTTTTCAATATAACTGCTGTGCCTTTTAGGCTATAATGTAATCAGTAACAACTTTAAATTAGAAACATTATAGAATTTTGATGTACATGCTCTATTTTTTATGAAATTATTGGAATGCCACAGTTCCAAGATTTAGAAATGCAAGAATATCTTACATGAGTCTTTTTTTTTACATTTGAGTAACTAAGCTCATTGTTTGAATAATTACATTGTGTTCCAAATACACTGGAGGATGGAGGGAAAGTGGCAAATAGTTTATTAGAAACTTTTGTTTCATTACACATTTAATATTATTTCATTATTACATGTAATGTTCATGGTAATTCTATGAGACAATAACTCTTGTATGCCTACTTGAAAGATAAACATGAAACAAGAATGGAAAGAATAGATTCTTACCAAAGGTCCATGGCTATAAAGGGTGGAGCCATTGAGGGTGGATTCTTCCATATCTGTTTGACCTCAAAAGCCACAAGAAGGGACCTCAAACAGAAAGGCTGCCAGGGGCAAAGGTCCATCAGTGCCCAGTAGGGTTTCAGTGTGCCATGCTGAAGTCTCATCCTCGGGACTGAATTAGGGTACATTTAAACTAGTAACTGTCAAGCTAAGTTAGTTGGCTCTTCATTAGTGCCATCAATATCTGCATGCATAGTACAGGTTAAAATTATTAAGAGTAGCACTGGGCTGGGAAGATGACTCAGTGGTTAAAGAAACCGGCTTGCAGTCTGCTGGCCCAAGTTCAATTTCCAAGTCACACAGGTAAACCCAATGCAAAAAGTGGCACAAGCATCTGATGTTTGTTTGCAGCAGCATGACATCCCCCTGCATGCGCGCGCACGCGCGCGCGCACACACACACACACACACACACACACGCAAATAAATTAATAATCGGGCTGGGAAGATTGCTCAGTGGTTAAAGGCTCTTGCTTGCAAAGCCTGCCAGCCCAGGTTCAATTCCTAAGCTACCCATATAAGCTGGACACAAAAACTGGTACAAGGAGATGAACCACTCCTGGCCTATCATATAGAGCCCAACGAAACCTATGAGAAAGTGAAGAGATAAACAAAAGACCTATCACCACAGCAAGTCATAACCCATGAAAGGTCTATGGAGACAGACACCAATGATACCCAACACAACCCAAAGCAGAAGTCCAGAGACACTTAAGACCTCAATAATGAAGCAGACTTAACACTGACCCACCATGACTCAGGGAACTGAGAAGAAGAGGGGGCGGAAAGATTGTAAGAGCCATGGTGGAGGAGAATATCCAGAGACATTGCCCACCTTAGTAACAACATACAAAGGGGGGTGGAACCGGGTTGACTTCCTACCCCATGAACTGATCCATTATGTCCATTGAGGAGGGTCCCCAGTGGGTTGGGGACAGAGAGGAGGCAAATGGGAGTACCATCACAAGATTTGCTCATACAATGTATCTAATTATTGACAATAAAGATATTTGAAAAAATACACTGGTGCAAGTGTCTGGTATTTGTTTGCAGTGGCAAGAAGCCCTAGCATACTTACATACATACACATGCAAGGATATACAGATAATTGGAAAAAAATAAAATAAAGGGTAGTAGGACAAGAAGTTAAATGCTCAAAGAACATTATATACTTATATGAAAATGACCTTATATAACTCAATATGATAACAAAGAACACTGTCTCAAATTTACCATGAATAGCAGGATGGTTTGTGTGGTTGTGCGGAAGAAACTGCTATACTGTCTCTGAATTAATAAGACTCTTCGAAGATAAATTACTGCTTCCTCTTACTACAGAATTTCTTGGCTGGAGAGATGGGTCAGCAGTTAAAGGTACTTGCTTGCAAGGCCTAGTGACCTGTGTTTAATTCTCCAGTACCCACATAAAGCCAGGTGCACAAAGTGGCACATGCACCTAGAGTTGGTTTGCAGTGACAAGAGACCCTGGCATGCCCATTCTCTCTTTCTCTCTCTCTCACCTTGCAAATAAATAAAAATATTTTCTAAAAATTTCCAATTGCTCCTGACTTTTTCTTCATTGTTATCTATTTTCCCCCCAGGGTGGAGATGCCACCATTTTGCATATTTCTTAATACAAGCTAAAAGTTTAATTGCTTAGGGGACACAAAAAGCCCTGATACCATAATCAACACATCTAAAATAGCTACTTTACAATTTCTAATTCTATACAGTTATTTAGATCCTGTTTAAACATACAGTCCTAGAACAATTTCAATGTAAACATTATAGTTGAAATAAATGGAATATGGTAGGCCTGCTGACACATTTCTGCAATTGCAGGTTTAGGCAGAGGCAGAAGGACTGCAAGTTCAAAGCCTGTCTGGGCTACAAACTGAGTTTAAGACCAGCCTTGAAAATGTAGTGAGACCCTCTCTCACTACACTGAAATAAGAAAAAGAGTACATATGTCAAGCCTCAAGTTAAGTCTCCAATGTATATGCATGGCCCAGCATGTTCCATATATATGTTCCTTATCTATAATGTTTAATATATTCATGAAAATTTTTCTAGGCTTATATGCTTAAACAGAACATGTAGAAGGGTATATATACAACCAGATGTTTTTTTTTAAGGTTCAGAAAAATTTCATTTTAGATTAAAACTTTAGGAGGAAGAAAAGAAGGAGGGTCTTAGGCCCAGAACAGAAGAGATGGAAACACCGTGGCAAGATGGGGTTTGAGAGGCCCCATGAGAGGAGGCAGACCTCTTGCCCAGAGAGACTCAGATCTGCAAGTTTTACAGCGACAACCAGATGTTTTGAATCAGCTATTTTGATGTGGTGATTTTGGTATTAGGACATTTATGTAACCTAAACAGATAAGTATGGAGACAAATGTTTTCTAGTAAGTAAACTAATGGGCTACTAGAACCTTTAAACAATGGCTAGTAAAAATTATATCAATTTTAGTCTAGAGAGATAGCTCAGTGGTTAAGGCACTTGCCTGTAAAGTCTAACAATTCAGGTTTGATTCCCCAGGATCCACAAAGTGGTGCATGTATCTGGAGTTCATTTGCAGTGGCTAGAGGCCCTGGTGTGCCCATTCTCTCTCTCTCTCTCTCTCTCTCTCTCTCTCTCTCTCTCTCTCTCTCTCTCTCTCTCTCTCTCTCTCTCCTAAATAAATAAATCTTAAAAAACTTAAAAAACATTCACCTTCTTCGCAGAGCTGTAAATCTCTTCTCGTTTGCTGCAGTCCACCACATAGGGATAAACCAGGGCCCCCAGTTTCCTGCAGTTGGCAGCCGTTTCTTCAATACCATGCTAGAAAAAGCAGCAGAGGCCAGAGAACAAAATGAATGACAGGAAGCACATTGTATCAACAGCTAAATATCAAGTAGGAAAAATGTGCTAAATAAAAAGTGGGTTATAGCAACTAAACCAATTTAATGTAACAAAAAGCTCACTACACATATGGTCCTTAATTGTTTGAACCATTCTCAAAACCTGTGCTACCCCAACCTGGTGTGACAAACCTCCATCATGTTGTCCCTTCACCTGATTCTCACCGCAGTGTTTGCATTGCTTTCTTGCCTCACTGGCTCCTTCCACCCCTTCTCCTCTTCATTCTCTTCTCAACCCACTGGCCAGAAATTGGTTTCAACAGAAATTAGCTCAAAACCCTTCACTACTTCCCTGATATAATTAATAGCTGCCAAGAAATTCTGATTGGCCCTTAGGTCTCCAGACCAGCACTATGCCATAGATCTATAATACAAACCATGTACCTAATTTTAATTTTTCTGATAGCAGCTCCAATGATAAAGCTTAATTTAGCAGAATATTTGATTTAGATTAACTGAACAATTCCTCAGGTGCATTCATTTAACTGAAGGATTTGTTCCTGAGTATACGTGCCCAAACCAAGTCACCATGAGAAACTGTTCTGATTAGTGCAGAAAGAAGCATCAGATTAGTTAACAGATTGCTGTGACAGACACGGCAAAGGAGAATTGGAAGCATCAGTTCCAAATCTATTGCACCACATACATTAAACCAAGTGTGAGTTCTGCAGAGCAAGACAAGCTCCTCTCATGGTCTTGCACTTGGCTTTACCTTTGTCCCACAGGGCTCTGTTTTTGCTATGTACACCATTGAAGTTCATATCATTACCATTAGCCTAAGCATGTTGGCAACCTGAATACTATCATACACATCCCACAGACAGGGTGAACAGTAGAGCCAGGCATAGCAGGCAGCAAAGACAGGGCACAACCATTGCATCCACATCTAAATAACCAACAAGTTGACTGGTGGGTAGTTTCTACAACTCTGCATTTGATTCTTTGGACACTGTTTACTTCATCCCTTTATTTAATCAAACATATCTAAACTGTCATTTAAACATGAGATTAAGGCAGACAGACGTGTGGTGGGCTGCACCTTTAATCCCAGCCCTCCAGAGGAGGATTGCTATAAATTTGAGGCCAGCCTGGGACGACAGAGTGAGTTCCAGGTCAGCCTGGGCTAGAGTGAGACCTTGCTTAAAAAAAAAAAAAAAAAAAACTTTTGGTAAATATGAGCTTACTAACATAACACATTACTAACACACTTGTTTTCAATACTTAGTCTTTGAAATCAAGTGTGTCATTTCCACAGACAGCACACTTCCATTCAGACCAGCCACTACTACTACTTGTATCTAGAATGGTCGGCTACCTCTCTTCCTTCCTTCAATGCCAGGCTCTGCATTTGCTGAGCCTTTTCTACAGAGAGAGCACTGTTACCTCAGCTGTCTGCTATCTCCATCTTTTTATTTATTTATTTATTTTTGATGGTAGTATTGGGAATCGAACCCAGGGCCTTATACATGCTGGGGAGGTGCTCTGTCTTCATCTCACTGGGCCCTTCTCTGGCCACCTGTATGAAATCAACACACCCTTCCCACCCCACAGTCCCAATATCTTCTCAGGTTTAATTTTTTCTTTATACTTCATAGCTTCCAATTGCATATTTTATTACACAGCATGCCTGTCCATGGCCTTGAGCTCTTGACGTTTGTTTTTCTCACCGCTGTACCTTCAGTTCTGCATTTAACAAGTGTCTGCCAGGATACGTGCTCAATAAATATTTGTTGGATAAATGCACTTCGGTAAACTTTATGTGTACTAGTCCTAGGCACTGGTAACCATTAACTGCACTCACTCCTTGGGTGTGCACAAGCATGTGTGTCAGAGGACAACTTCCACTTCTTTGAGATAGGGACTCTCACTGGCTTGAAATCTGCCAAGCAGGCTGGCCAGTGAGCCTCAGGGCATTTTATTATCTGAGCTATTTCCTCTTCCCTCTAAACTCATGGTTAATTAAAGAATAAAGTAACACAATAGTATATTTACCATACAACAGACACCACCTTTGTTACCTCAATCATCACCTTTGTCATCTCCTGGTCTTCTAGCTATGATTTGATACACTGGAGAAAAGAAATCTCTGGCTAGTTAAGTTTCCCTATTAAGAAGCAAAAAGCCCACACCACCACACCAGAGTTCCCTGGGCCAGCTTTGTATATTTCATTACATAAATAAGTTTTTTTTTCTCTTTCTACTTGATGGAAGGCATGGGACCCAATCTCCTGCTTCCCACCTATAACTAATGTCTAGACATGGGCTCAGTAAGAATTTGTTGATTTCTGTTTCTCTCAATCACCCTTTCTTTGGGTTAGCTCATACTTAATCTCATGAATCATGTTTACAAGATTGGGTGATTACCAGCAAGCAATGGGAAACATTTCAGGCCACCAGCTCCTTCAAAAACCACATTGAATTTTCTTTTTGATACTTTTTTTTTTTTTAACCAGAAGATGATTTTCAAAAGCTACTCTAGGCAGTAATACTGGAGGAGTAATGCTGCTTTCTGTAGGGTGTAACCTTTTAAACCACATATTTCAGTAACTGTGAGTAGGACTTGGTAGCTACGAGCCTCTTCCTCTTGGCACACTACTTAACCTTCTTCCAAATGTTTGCTCAGTGGAATTACACCGGGGAGGAAGGAGATTTCAGTGATTTTTCAGGATCCAGTTACGGTGTTAAGTGGTAATGTGCAGTAACTGAGCCTCTAATCGCCCCGGGGGTACACACACACACACACACACACACACACACACACACACACACACACACACACACACACACCCTCCCTCCTCCACCTGCAGAATGGACAGCCAGTGGGTGAGGTGGGACGAGATCAGAGCAGGGAAGCGGGACACCCGGTGGGCACGCCTGATTACCTTGTTGATATCCCAGAGGACCAGTTTGGTTTTAAGTTTGGCAAATTCATAGGCCGTCAGCCTTCCAATCCCATGGCCAGCTCCAGTGATGAGCACGATTTCTCCGGCGACGGATTTCCTCCTCTTGGGAAGAAAAAGCCTGGCGAAGGACTCCAGGTAGAAGAGGAGGAGCAGGATGGGCAGCAGGACGACGTCCAGGAGGAACTGCATCCTTTCTGCTGCGGAGGGAGCCCGGGCGGAGCTCTCGCTCTCTGCCTCTCTCTCTTTCTCTCTCTCTTCCTCTCTATAAATAAAGCAAACCACCGGCGGGGATCCGTTCCTTCCGCGGGGCCGGGCCTGGGAGGGGTTCGCCATTGGCTGTGGCCGCGGCCCTCGGACGGGGAGGGACGAAGTCCAGGCGCCCCGGGGCGGCGCGTCCTCTGCGGGCTCCGCTCCCTCCGGGCTGCAGCCCCGGGAGGCTTAGCCGATCCCGGCCTCGCTGAACCCGCAGAGCCTGGAGTCCCTGCGGCTCGCAGGCAGCGAGGTGGGACCACACCTCAAATGAAAGGACCGGAGGAGGAGTGCAGGAGAAGGCCTGAAAGCCCCAGGGGGTATTGTGTGGGGAAGAAGGACTTTGGGGGCAGGGATAAATAAAAACAAGTTCTGAGGTGTTTTGCATGAAACCCGTTTCTTTACATGTTAACCAAAAAGTTAAACAAACAAACAAAAAAAAAAGAGGTCGAAGGGGCAAGAGAGAAACACCCAGTTGAGTTCCGCTCCTGGCTCCTGCCTGAGAAAGGATGCTACATCCTATTTTTAATTCGAATTAGACACGATTTTTGGAGGGCAGAGGGAATTTTATGCCTACCAAGCCATTATGAGGATTTAGGAAATTTTTTTTATCATATTTTATCATATTGAAGATTATTTCTGAAAGAAAAAGCAACATATTTGGAAAACCGTCTCCCAATGGTTTAGCAGTCTACCCTTGACTTTTAATCAATTTATCTGTTGCAGAGTTGACTTCCATGTCTTTTGTTTTTATTTGAGAGAGAGAGAGAGAGAGAGAGAGAGAGAGAGAGAGAGAGAGAGAGAGAGAGAGAGAGACTAGGCAAATGAACTCCAGGCACACGGACCACTTTGTGTGTCTGGCTTTACATGGGTACTGGGCAATCAAACCTGTGCTGTCATGTTTTGTAAACTGTCACCTTTAACTGCTGTCTTGTCTCTCCAGCCCTTACTTTCATATCCCTAATAGTTCTTGCTTTATCAACTATAGAGGTTATAGTTTATTTTTCTCCTGACAGTTGAGGATGTGGCTCATCTTACTCCCTTTCTCCTATTTTTTCAATGTAATTGTATCTCTCTTTACTATTTCAGTTGGGTTTTATTTGCAACTTAGGGGACATTCTTTTACTTTTTATCCCAGCAACTGTTGGCTTCCTGCTTTGTAGGAGGATAATTCAGGTCTTTCCCTCAGCTGTTCATTTCTAATCTTCTAGTTCCATTTTTCTATACTTTACTTTTTTGGTTTTTTAAAATTATTTTATTTATTTATGAGAGAGAGACACACAGAGAGAATGGGCACTCCAGGGCCTCCAGCCCTGCAAACAACTTCCAGACACCTGCGCCCTCTTGTGCATCTGGCTTTATATGCGCACTGGGGAATCGAACTCTGGTCCTTCTGTGTTGCAAGCAAATACTTTAACCACTAAGCAGTCTCTTCAGCCCTGTTTCTTTTTTTCCACTCTAGCCCAGGCTGACTTGGAACTCACTTTATAGTCCCAGGCTGGCCTCAGACTGACAGTGATCCTCCTACTTTAAAGGTGTAGGCCATCATGCTGGGCTTAGTTTTATAACTAACTTTGACTTTTTTAACTTTTTTTTTTATAAGTAACTTATAAAAGTTACTTACTTTTATAGTGTCAGGACTGATCATATTTGCTGTGTCTACTGGTCATTCTGAAAGTCAACAAGTAGCATTTACTTTCTTATAGCTGAAAAGTGGCTTTCCCCAGCATGACACTGCTTATTGGACTATCAGAGACAGAACAGACCAGAAGAAACCAGTGTCATCTAGAAACTGAAATCCTGGTCCTTCTGAAGTCTGAGACAGCCTTAGTGTTATAGCTAAACCTCTGAAGTTAGCTTAGATTGTGGCTCTAGCAGGACACAGTGTCATGTTTCTGTGATCTCAATACTCAGGAGTGGAGGCAGGAGGTTTATCCAGTAGATAAAGTGCTTGCCACACAAGTGTGAGTACCTGAGTTCAGGTCCCAGCATTGACGTACAAGATTGATGCAGTAGGATCAGACCTGCTTATGTCATTCATCACAGGTACATAGGTCATTGGATACTGTTGTCTTAAGAGTCCAGGACTGGCTGCATTAGGACATAAAAGCTTTAGTTTTTCGTTTTCACTCTCAGTAATATAAAACTTGCCATTATCCCAGGACTGTCTTGTAGCAATGCTAGGGATCACACCAAGAGTTTTGCACATTCAAGGCAAGCCATCTTCCCCTCAGCCATATTCCCTGTCCAGCATTATGCCTTTGGTTTAAGTAATCTTCAAACTCCTTGAAAAGTGTACCAATATTGAAATGCCAGGATAGATGGTTTTATCTTTCACTTCTTTCCTTTCCATCCTTAAGAACGGCTTGGGAGTCATTGTGACTTTTGACACAGCTTGACAAAGAGATTTACCCATTGTGATATTGTGGAAACATACCACCCAGATGCCCTGACCACTTGCTGTGACAGGATTGCCTCAGCTTTGGAGGACTGCCCCACCTAATGTCAGGGCAAACATGATTGTCTAACTATAGAGCAAAGGAAGAGAAAGAGTAGAGAAAACATGAAAGGCATTGAATTGTAAAATGCAAGTGAGGAAGGAAATTCTTTATCATGTGGTAGAGCAATGGATGACGTCATCAGCTTAGTCATGAGGAACACGTGGACATAGCCAAGCTGCAAATATGATGAAAGGTTATTCCATGTCTCTGCTCTTTGGCTTCCTTGGAACATTTTCCAGCAGTTGGGTTGTGATTTCTAGGGACCTAAATCCAAGTGTTCCTACTTAGAACACACTAGAACTTAGAACTCCAGTTCCGAATGAGGCAACTCCGTTCTTCAAGTTGTAATTTATTTTTCAGTAATCCTTTTTTTTCTATCAACTCTTCTCCACTTTTAGGCTATGGTAAATTAAATACAGGTTCTTATCATGTCCTGCACTATGTATCAAAATGCACAAGCTGTCCCACTGGAAAGTACATTGTGTGCTATGGAGAAATAGTCACAGGTACTTTATTTATTCAAATTAGGAATTAACTTGTCAAAACCCCAGAATTTTATGATTGACTTTTCATTTCTTTGTGCATGTATAAATGGGTGTATGAGCCACGGCATAATCTCAAGGTGTTCATCCTCTCCTTCCACCTACTCTTGAAACAGGTCTGATGCCCAAGAGCTTCTGATTGCATCTGGCTCTGCCTCCCCTTGCTGTCGGAGCACTGCAGTCACAGATGTGTGCATTGTTTGTTCAGTTTCATGGGTGCTGGGGAAGATTTGAGCTTGGGTCAGTAGATTCACAAGCAAGTGTCTTTAACTGAAGGGAAGTAGGAGGTAGGAACCCCCACAGGTAGAGAGGGCCTGCTTCAGACAGGACGTCACATCATGCTATTCAGGTCACTGCTGACCACTCCCCCAAGTGAGGAAATCTTTAAAAGTCCGAACTTAACCTTGGTGGGGGGGGGGGCTTTTTCGCCATTCTTCTTCTGTTCGGACGCTTGACCAGGAATTGGTGGGGAATCTTCTTTAATATGTTAGTTTGTTCTTCACTTTTTGGGTGATTTATGCACTTTGTAATTTCTCAATGACCTCACGGACCACGTGGTGAATTGTTTTTGCCTTTCATTCCACTTTCCCCTTCCCCAATTAAGTTTAGAATAAATGTGTGTGATTAAGGAGTAATCTTGTCCCTGTGTACAATTCTTTCTACATCGGAGGACACAAACTCAGGTACAGAGGGGGAGAAGGTTCAAAAACTCTCTCCCCGCGTTGCTTCTTAATTATCAGAAACCCGTAACATAACCACTGACCTATCTCCCTAGCCTGGTCCAATTTTTATGCTACTTTTTGATTTCAACATTTAAAAAAAAAATCAAAACTTTGTCCATTTGAATAAAGAAAACTGGGTCTGGGGAGATGGCACAATGGATAATCACTTGTGATACAACTCTGCATACCTGAGTCTGAATTCCCAGACCCCATGTAAAAGCCAGAAGTTATGGAAGGATTCTGTAATCCCAATATACTTACTAATGGTGAGATAAGAGGCAATGACAGGAGAATTTTCCTGGAAGCTTTTTGGCCAGCTATCCTGCCAGAGACAATGGTGAACAATAATATCTCCAAAAGAGCCTTTCTCAAAAACCAGGTGGAAGGTGAGCAAAGTTGTTCTTTGATTTCCACTGTGCTTTGGCTCATACACATGAACACACTGAAAATTTGAGATTATTTTTTTTAAACATATATTTATTGTCCATAATGAGTTACATTATTTAGTGGGCAAACAATGAGTTGTTATCCCGAATTCCCCAATTCCCCCCCTCCCCATCCCAGATCAGTTGGATATCCTCCTCCGTGGGCTGTCTGTATTAGTCCTTGTGGCAAGGGATCCTGGATATCCTAGTACTCAGCCTGGTCTTCCTGGCCCAAGTGTGTTGTTACTGAAGGGTGCCATGCCTCTGGACAGTCTCCCCCACCACGGCTCTCACAATCTTTCCACCCCCTCTTCCGCTCAGTTCCCTGAGTCGTGGTGGGTGAGTATTAAGGCTGCTTTAATGTTGCGAGCTTAGGGGTCCTTGTGTCGAAAATCCTTGGTTTCTGTCTCAGTGGCCTATCCTGTGTTGATTGAATGGCTGTGGTTATAGGTCCCTTGTTCATCTGTCTTTGTCTGCTGGATTCCCTATGGATCCTCCACGATATGACTGTGGTGGCTCCTCTCTTGCCAGGATCTCAGCCATCGGCCTACGGTTGGTTGGTAGGGTTAGATGGGCCACAGCTCTCTCGTTGCATCCTGAAAAACAAACACATTTGGCTTATCCTGAGTTGGTTGAATGGCTGTGACTATGGGTCCCTTGTTCATCCCATCCTCTGCAGGGTTCCATATGGATCCTCCACAATATGACTGGTGGCTCATCTCTTGCCATGATCTCAGCTTTTTGCCTTCTGTTGGGTGGTAGGGTTATATGGGCCACAGCTCACTCGCTATATCCTGAAAAATACAAACACAATCTCCATCGGAGAGTGAGAACAGTATAGGTTAACAAATATACAACATTCTGGATTACCTAGTTTCTATTTTTAGTAGCCTCCCTGTCAGACGTTCTCATAGTGCATCTTTTCTTGGGAGCCCAAGAGTATGGGATCCCTTGCATATTGCCCTAAATCCCCATTTCCAAACAAGGGTTCCCCCTCACTGAGTGGAATATTTAATAGCTGTTGATTGTCTCCCCCAGCCCCAGGCTCCTTCATTGCACTGTTGCTCCTTTCTTGGTTTGCTGTTCTCTCCCAGTAGGAACTGTATCCAGCCTATTCATGGCTGCAGACTATGTTTCATGCCAGTGGTCTGTTTACTCCAGTTATCGCTGATCAGCTTCCCCTGGCAGCTTGTGCAGTGCCCTCTAGCCCTTCACTAACTGCCATCTGGGGGTTGGTTACCATTCCAGACCTCGCTGGGACTCTCGATGTAGATCAATGGCATTCTGTGGTTTCTTCAGCAACAGGATTTTGTCTCAGGCCTGGGGAGGGCGTTCAAGAGCCTTAACAGAATTCTGTCTTGTTTTTGGAACCTCATGGGTCACTTTGGTCAACAGCTCAGTGAGGGTAGGGACCGGGGTGACTGGGACTTTCAGACTGCTCAATTATTCACAGACTTAGACATTCTCCCCTGCTACTCATGACCCCTCTTACCAGTTGACGCCCACTATTTACTCTTCAGGTTACAGTATGCTCATGAGGATTTTATGTTTTTGAACTTAATTTGGATTGGCCTCCTGCTTAAGCCATTCCCCTCCCCCTTCCCTTACTATTATTGAAACCTATGACATCCTTATTAATCCTTCTGATTTGTCTTCTATTTCTGAAAGTCTGTCCTCCAAATTATCAACTCTGGGACTGATTAATTCAAGGGAGGTTTTTAACATCTCATTTTCATTATTTGTTTCTGCTATAACTTTGTTTATAGACTCCAATTCTTTGGTGAGATCTAATTTCCAATCTAAATTTGGTATGCTGGAGTAGAAACACAGTCCCAGCACTCCAACTATATGGCCCAGTGTTCTCCCACCTGACTGTGCCCTCCTATCTGGTGCCCGCCGGAGCCGCCTTTGCCCTCCCTGCACCAGCATAGGTTCCCCGGTGCCTGAGGGTCCTGCACGCGCTCCGGGAACCACGCTAGTTCAGCTTGCCCGCGGAACGGTCTCAGGGAGAAGTGCACCCAAGAATCGCTGGAGGGTCAGTGGCGCATGGTCCCCGGTGCCCGCCGAAGCCGCCTTTGCCCTCCCCGGTGCCTGAGGGCTGGACCCGCCAGGCAGCTGCGGACCAGAGTGCTCCAGGAACCGCGCTATTTCAGTTTGCCCGCGGAGTGCGATTGCCTGTGTATGTGCGGGGGGGTCTCAGGGAGAAGTGCACCCAAGAATCACTGGAGGTAGGCTGGAGGAAGGGGGCCACGGGAGGGAGAGGTTCTTAGCCGTGCCAGCAAGAGCTGGCGGGAGCGGGAGCTAGGAGTGGGGGAAGGGTGGCACTTTGTTCTTCTGCCGAGTAGAAAGCAGCTGGGGAGACCTGACCCCCCGGCTAGCGTGGAGTTGGGGAGATGGTAGGTTTGTGTTCAAGGCCAGCTGGGGTCCCAGGTTTGGATCCCAGCTGAAGAATCAAACCTTTTCGAAGAGAGTCCTGGCGAGGCTGCTACTAGTTCGCCATGATGCTCCGCCCCCTTAAGTTTTCTTAAGTCCTCATCAAATTTAATTAATTGATTGTCTAGCTCTTCTCTTAGTTGATTAATCTTTAATTCACTTAATGTATTTCTGAATTCGTTCATATTTCTCTCCATCAAATTAAGTCTGGAGTCTATGCTTGAGTAAGAATGCTTCATCTCATTCATGTCTTTTCTCATAATTTCTGTATCAGCCCTTAACTGCATCATATTTGCATTGCTGTTGTGGTCAGGAGTCATATTATTTTCTCTCTGCAATTGTGTATGAGCTACCTCCACTTCCTTGCCACTTTCGTGTTCCTTAATGGGACTAGGGGCCCTGGGTTGGGAAGTTAGGTTTTTCGTTGGTTTCTGCCCATGCCCAGATAGGGAAGTGGGACTCAGGTACCCTGAGGAGTGCTATTCAGCCCACTTTACTTCCTGGCAGGTACCCTCCTGGGATGTACCCGTCTGATGAACCAGCCTCTGCCAAAGTCCCCAGGTATCTGCCTGCTGACTGACCCCATAACCAAGCTAGGACTCGCATCTGCCTGTGTAGGTGTGTGTGGGGGGGGGTCGTGGAGAGGATTATGTCTGAGAATTGGGTATTTCTGCAGGGGAAGCCACTCAATTGGCTACAAGGACCGGGAACCCGCCGTGAGGGGACAAAGGCAGGGGTCTGGGGTGCACAGGGCCCAGCTGTGCACTCCCCTGCAGAGCCGAGAGCAGCAGGGGAACCCGCTGTGGTCCCAAAGCTGAGGAGAGGCTGGGCAGGCCCGTGGACAGGCCCGGTCGTGACCCAGGGCCTGGATCCTAGTCAGGCAACTAAACCTCTGCAGAGAGACAACCCCTCCTCTCTCAGATCATGGAGAGGACCACATCTGAGGACTGGGTGCTCCTGCAGGGGAAGCCACTCAATTGGCGCCAAGGACCTGGAACCCGCTGCAAGGGGACAAAGGTGGGAGCCCAGGGTGCACAGGGCCCAGCTCCATGCTCCCTTGCAGAGCTGAGAGCAGCTGGGGAACCCTGCGGTGGTCCCGAAGCCGAGGAGAGGCTGGGCAGGCCTGTGGACCAGCCCGGCCGTGACCTGGGGCCTGGATCCCAGTCAGGCAATGAAACCTCTACGGAGAGACTGCTCCTCCCCTCTCAGACAGCAGCCTTCCGAATCAGCCTCTGCCAAGATTTTTAGCTATCTGCCTCAGGTCTGGCCCCGGGACCTAGCTAGTTTAACCTGCCCAAGGCTCCCATCTGCGTGTGTATGTGGGGGGGGTCATGGAGATAAGCACGTCTGAGGATCGGGTGCTCCCACGAGGGGAAGTGGCTCAATTGGCAGCGCTTGGAATCCGCCACAAGGGGATAATTGCAGGAGCTAGTGGTGGGGGAGGAGGGCTCTGCCCTCTGCTCCACAGGGGAGCAGAGAGCTGCTGGTGAACCCTGTCTGCTCTGGCCCAGGGGATGGGGAGGGACGGAGGGCCCAAACTCAGGTCCAGCCGGTGTCCAAAGTTTGGATCCCAGCTGAAGAGATCAAACCTTTCTGAAGAGAGTCCTGGCGACGCTGTTACTCGTCCACCATCTTGCTCCGCCCCCTCACCAGAGATTTCTAACATGCATTACCGAAAACCACGCTCTCCCGGGCACCAGGGCACTGAGCCCGACGACAAGCAGCCCGACGACAAGCAAACCACCAGCCGCTCACCAGGCACAGACTGAGGTGGTGGCTAGCCAAGATTTTTTTTTAAATCAAAGAAAATGTCTCTTCTTTATTCTCCCAAGGAACCTTTTCAGTGTCTTTATGCACATGTATATATGTGAAGAAATTTTTTTCAAAAGTTACTTATTTGCAAGGAGAGAGAGAGAGAGAGAGAGAGAGAGAGAGAGAGAGAGAGAGAGAGAGAGAATAGGCACAAGGCACACCAGGGCCCCAGCCACTGCAAACACACTCCAGATCAGATGCATGTGCTACTTTGTGCATCTGGCTTTACATGGCCACTGGGGAATTGATCCTGGGTCATTAGGCTCTGTAGGCAAGCACCTTAATCAGTGAGTCATTTCTCCAGCCCACACAAAAACAATTTTAAGGGATGATTGCCAATTCTATCTATCCTAATTTGTCAGGTGTTGATATAAATTCCTCATGCAAAGGCATCACAAATAGTATAAAGTAATGAAAAATACTGTTATAGGAACTTATAGTCTAAAAACAAAAACAGAGCAGTAAGTTGCTCCAGAAAAAAGAAAACCCAGATATTTGAATAGAAGCTAAAGCAATCTGAGGAAAGACATAAATTCCAAAGGCTAATGTTAGGAACACCTTACTGATTAGAGTTCAGCTGGGTCCTAGGAGTAGACAGGGGTCTAAAAGGTGGCTTTGAGGTAGAACATTTCAATGCTGCTTCTAAATCCCACTGAAAGACAGGAACTAAAAACTATGTCCATGGAAGTAGACTTCATTTTCAAATAATGCTGCTTTGTTTGATTGTTAACCTCTTAAATTCAGTCAGTATCAAGATTACTTGTTTCAGCCCAAGTATACTAATTAAAGGAACTCCTGTCCAATAGGGAATGAAAGTATATTGATATTCCAATCTAGTATTAAATGTTGTTGCCTATTAGTGAACCAGAGAGTCAACTTCATTCTCGTGTGTGTGTGTGTGTGTGTGTGTGTGTGTGTGTGTGTGTGTGTGTGTGGTGCAAGTGGCATATATAGCATTTGAATAGGGGAAAGGGAAGAAGAGAAGGGAACTTAGGGGAGAAATAAATGACTTTTAGGAAAGATAAATGAACTTAGCAAATGAGGAGTGATACAGATAGGACAATGTCTGTTTAGATCTACTATGATAATTTTTAGTTTTTAAAACTTTTAAAACAACTTCCATAAATATAGACAATATCCCATGATCATAATCCCTTCCCACCACTCTCCTCTCCCCTTCCCAAGTCCCCCTTTCCACTAAATCTCTTCTTTTCAGCTAGTCTCTCTTCTATTTTGATGTCATCATTTTTTACCTCCTATTATGCAGGTCCAGTGTAGGTAGAATCAGACACTGTGATGTCATGAATATCAAGGCTACTTTGCATCTGAAAGGCAGCATTGCAATCCACTCTTCCCTTTCCTGTGGATCTCACATTCTTTCTGCCATCTCTTCCAAAACCATACCTGAGCCTTGGAGGGTGTGATAGAGATGTCTCAGTGCTGAACTCTCCACTCACATTTTCTCAGCACTTTGACGAGTTTTGAGTCACCCCAGTGCTCAATGCCATCTGTTGCTATGGTTTGATGATATTCCCTTCAAACTCATGTTGGAAAGTTACAACTCGTGTTGATGATATTTGAAGTTGAATTGAAAAGCCTTTGGGGGTAATTTTTAAGGTTCAATGAGATCATGGGATTGGTGTGAGAATAGATGTGGTTGCTTTGAGGTCCTCCTGATTCCCGAGGTGAGGCAGGCTTGAGTTATTACTTTACTCTGTTATTTATGTGCCTTCCTGCTCTACCTCTGCTATAGCAGAACAACCCTTCAGAGCCAGAGAAACCCTGGCCAGGAGCCCGAGTCATGTGGAGTAAAACTTTCCCTCCATCCTGAAAAGAAATAAAAGCAAGAAGCTCTCTTTGTAACCGATGAAGACCTCCTCTGGCTCCAATGACTTCACCGTGTTCTTGCATGCTATACTAACCCTCCTTTAATAATAAAATCCCTTCCCCCAAATAAAGAAATCTATTTCAGCACTTCTCTCTATGAAATCAGCCTTTCCCTTTCAGTCTAACCATTGGGGTTCTCATGATGGTGTAACAGCTGAGTTGGGGATTAGAATTTAGATAATACCCAGCAAATTCCAATGCACCTCAGAACTTAAGGAGTACCCAAATTCTTGTCTATAAAGTTAAAGAATTAAAATTATAGACCACCAGAGGATAAGGTATAGTGGGAGACTTTATTTAAAAGAAAATGGGATGTTATAGAGATCTCCAGCCACCAGTGTGGGGAGAGCACGTGGGAGAGGTTTAGCAAAATCTGTGCTATTCAGCTAAACAAGCAGAAGAAGGAAAGATAACAGAAGGCAACCATCATGAGGAAAAAGGTTCATGTGGGGAAAATCTTGAGCCTTCCTAAGGGCTGGAGATTTATAAGTCCTCCATCTAGGAAGCCATGTGGAGGGAAGAGAGGCTGGACTTCGTTTCAGTGACTTTTAAAGACCTCAGCCAGGTAATTCAGAGAGACAGCTAGTTGGTCCATACCTGACCAATCAGTTTTAGCACCTAGGTTTGAGCTCTAGCTAGAAACACCTCCCACTGGAGGGGGGGGATGGTCAGGCATAGAATCTGTGAATTTGCCTGAAATTGTCACAATGGGACTAGTAATTTCACAAGAAAAGGAAGAACTCTGAACTCACATGCTTTTTCTATTTCACCATGTGATATACTTCATCATGGGATGATATAGCCAGAAGCCCTCACTTAATGTCAGTCTTGCTGTTGAATTTCTCAGCCTCCAGAGCTGTAAGAAACAAATGTATTCCTTCTCTTTATGAGTTTCACAGTCTGTGACATTTTGCTATAGTAGACAGGTGTGATGTTTACTTCTCTCCAGCAGTAAGAGTCTGTTTCCCTTGGTTGCACAACTCCCTCGAGGCGACTTACTTCAACTGAGTCCTTTTGGGAGTTTCTGCTTTGATGCAGAAAAAGCCTGTTCTCTAAGACCTTCAGCTCAAAAATGATTCTTCTGCCTCTATAGCTATTGTGTATTACTGCTGCATCATTCTCGTCTGCATCCACATGTTCTGTCTCCTGTCTTAAAGAGCAATAGTCCTTGTCTTCATCACACCCCTCTTCACCTGTCACTCATTTCCTCAATTCCCCTTCACAGTAGCCAGAAGGTTATTTTAAAAATGAAAATCAGATTCTAGCAGACTTCTGATTAATTCACTTCAGGGTTCTCAGTACACATATAATAAAATCCAAACCTTGCCCTCTTCTGCAAAGTTCTGCATAGTGTTGTAACAGGGAACTTGGGCTTCTTTGTCAATATATCAACAAATTTAGAGTACCCTGGATTTTTGTCTTATGAAGTTAACGAATTAATTTAAGGAGAGACTTTATTGGATTAAGAGGAAGAGAGGAGAAAGTACAGACAGCTCCTGCCATGAATGAGGAAAAAACACTTGTGGGAGGATGCTCCTTCCGCTGTAGCCATTGAGAACCTGGGGGAAGAGAGCAATTTGCCTCTTCCAGGTGAGTGTATTCTCTGGCTCAGGCGAGCCAGAAAGATACTTGATTGATCTTGAAACTGTCCCTGGTAATTTAACCTAAGGAAAGTCAACTTAAAAGACTAGTACCCCCCCCCTTGGGAACTCAGACCTTCCCCTCAGATAAATGGCTGGGAAAAAGATAAAGAGCCCAGGATGTAAGTTAATGACGGCCAGGAAATTGTAGGAAAGCATCTATGGTCCAGCATTTATGAACTAGGTCATGCAGCCTAATACTCTAACCACTTTTCATCTTGCTTTTGTGAAAATTGCTTAACTAAGATAAAAAAACAGGAGTAAAAATTATGTTTTGCTTAAATCTTGGGCTGTCGAGGTTGGTGACAGGGAGTATGTTATTTACCCCTAGGAATGCTTCTCACTTCAAGGTTGGGGACAAGAAATGTGTTATTCATGACTGGGCATATGAAGATAAAGTTAACAAACTTTCTAGATAAAGTTAACAAATTTTCTAGAGATAAGCTCATGTTGTCTTATGTATATAAGCTTGTAAAAACTCAGAGGGGGGTGGTCTTTTGTCTGGAGTCTCTGGCTAAGAGAATGAGCCTCGCAGCTGATGAATTTTTAAATAAAAACTCTCTTTTGGACTTACTAATTTTCAGGTGGTCTTTTCTAACCCACTACAATCTGGCTTTGACCAGTCAGTTTCAGGATTAGGTTTGAGTTTTAGTAAAGGAGACCTCCCACTCTAGGGAGGGGCTCAGGTTGATTTTTAAGTCCAAGGACACTCCTGCTCTTAACCTTTGGGGTCCTAGTCACCCTAAACTGTCACAGTGTGGTCTCTTACTGTCTTCTTGCTTACACTGAACCCAACTCTGATCAGCAAACTACACCTGCGACAGAAAGTGAGCACAGAACTCATTTCCTTTGAAATTGATGAGTAACGAACACAAGTGACATCCCCGTGTCACAGACACATGAGAGAAAAGGAACAAACGAAGGAAGCTTTTCTCATCTGTAGTTTGGAAGGTCATTTGCAATATTCTTTTTGAGGTAGTGTTATTTTAGTAGCATGTTGGAATTCCTGCAGTCTCATTGTGCTCTTACCTGCTGAGCCATTTTCTAAACCCTTCTAGCTATAAATAGTGATGAGAAGTTACTTATGGACTTAAAACTTTCTGAAATGAAAAAAAAACAAACAAGTACATTTTTAAAATTTCTCTTTCATGTAATACACAGTAGTATTTGTAAATATTTGTAAATATTGTCCTAACAACTACTTTGTAACAGAGCCAAAGATTTGTTTTTAATATTTTATTTATTTGCTAGAGAGAGAGATGAGAGAGAGAGAGAGAGAGAGAGAGAGAGAGAAAGGGACCTACAGATTCAGGGAAAAGTTCCATAATGATGAAAGAGGCTGGTCCTTTTTCACAGGTCCAAGCAGAGAGAAAAACCCATCACCAACATCATACACCCACCAACAAAATAGGTGGGAGGGGGGAGATGTCTTTCCTTTTTATATTATAGCCTTAGGGTGGGGTCTAGCACCCTTTCCCAGACTTGTTTACTCCCTGAACCTCTGCTGTTTCCTTCCTGCACAGGAAAGGATGCCAGTTTCTAGCTCCCCTGAGCTTCCTTACATCCTGCCCCCTACTGAGAGGGCTGCCTTCCTGTGAACAGCCTCATATATCCACCCAAGATTACTAAAATGGTCAAGTTGACACCAAAACCTAACCATTACAAAAGGCAATGGGTGTGCCAGGGCCTCTAGCCACTGGAATTGAATTCCAGATGCATATACTACTCTGTGCATCTAGCTTTTCACTGGGGCATCAAACTCAGGTTATTAGGCATTGCAGGCAAGTGCCTTAACTCCTGAGCCATCTCTCTAGTTCCCACTACCTTTCAAAATATTTATCTTTAATTATCTTTGTCTCTCCCTCTCTCTCTCTCCGTGTGTGTGTGTGTGTGTGTGTGTGTGTGTGTGTGTGTGTGTGTGTGTGAGATTGTGTGTACTCAGATATCCACACATGCAGAGGCCAGAGGATGACATTGTCCTCTTGTATCCTTACAGAGTTTCTCAATGAACCTGGAGCTTGCAATTTTTTGGCTAGAATGGCTGACCTAGCAATCCTCCTGCCTCTATTCCCAGTAATTTTTTTCTACATGTGTTTCAGGATTGAATGTAGATCCTCAAAGCAAGTGCTCTTACTATTGAGCTATCTCATCATCCCATAATGAATAATACTCACCCCCAAAGAGGGTAGTGTACAAGACCTTCCTCTTCTTTTGCTGATGGTTTGTTAGGCTCTTTGAATGTCCTGGATCATGTCTCAGTTCCCTCTTAGATGAGAAAATGCTTATCTCTTTGCACAGTGGATTACGAGCTCAATTTTTGTTTCTGTCTTGCTGGAGAAAGTACATTATAGATTTCTTTAATCTTGATACTGATCAGTTGTGACTTATGAAGATAATGTAGACTTCAATGGCCTACTGCAGTGTGAGTTAGGAAGTTTCTGAGGGAAGCCCAGACACTTCTACTGCCCATTATAATGGTTATATTGATTAAGCTTGTAACTTCCCTAGTATATGATTCCTCTTCTTCCTTCTCCTAACTCTTCTTCTTTTGAGGCATGGTCTACCTTGAAACACACGGCTGGCCTTCCTCCTACCTCAGCCTCTCAAGTGCTAGGATGATCAGTGTGAACATCACACATGACATGTGTTGCAGTCAGCTTTCTAGTTGCGCAGAAAGAACCCAAACAAAAGTGGCTTATGGAGGAATGGGTTTATTTGGCTTAGTGACTCGAGGGGAGACTCCATCCTGGCAGGGAAAACGATGGCATGAGCAGAGGGCTGGACATCACCTCTGCCACAGCACTGGAAACAGCGGCAGGAAGGTGTGCCAAATACTGGCAAGGGGAAGCTGGCTTATAACCCCCATAAGCCCGCCCCAACAACACAGCTCTAGTGAGGTTCTAATTCCCGAATTGCCATCAGATGAGGATCAATCTATCAGAACACATTCATTTGTTTGTGGGGGACACCTGGATCAAACCATGACAACATATCTAGTAGATTATTTAAGGGAGGGAAGTGGGAAGAGGGAACTTGAGTTTCTGAGCACTTAATGAATGTGCCAGATCTTTTGCTAGCAGAACTGCATTAGGGTTTTGCTTTTTCTCCATTGACTGTCTAGTAACTCTTGTTTTTCCTTCAAGTGCTACCTCTGATGTGTAGCTTTTCTAGAACACTTGACCATATCATCCTGTCACACCTTCTCAGAGGACCACAAGCCTCCCATCATAATGTATATCATGCTTTCAGCTTGGTGTTTCTTTGTGTGATTTTTTTTTTAACCAATGTCTATCTCTTTAGCTAACCTGTAGGTTTATAAAGGCATTCCACCCTACGAATGGCAAGTGGTTTCCCTCATCACTATATTCACAGTGTCTGCCATAGTGCTTGTGTGTGTCAGGTGTTGAACAGTTAGTGAACAAAAAATTATTTGGCTAGGAATTTGAGCTTATAGTCATTGAGATATAAATATGTGGGGGACCTTGCTGAAAAGGCATGAAGGACACAGGGTTAAAGGAAAGTTGATACTGGCCTGAACCCCGATAATCTCATCTTGAGACCAACAGGAGTTTGGCTGACTCCCTACCTCCCCAACCTCAAGCCACCTGGTAGGCCCCACCAAGCCTGGATAAGCCCAGGCATTTCAAGGCCTGAGTTTACTGGAGTTCACATAATTCAGCTATAAGGTGATAACAAGGCCCAGGGAACTAGAAAGTCCTTCCAGCTTATCTATGCTGCTGGCCCCAACTAATCCTTTCATGAGACATCCACAGGCCACCCTGTCCCCACAGATCCCCTTGCCACTTATCCCCTGCCTCTCCTTCTCCCTTCTGCACAAAACACCTTCCCCAACCTAATAAATGAGCTGTTCACTGAAACTGTCTCTCGAGAACTCTTCCTCTCATGTGCTCAAGGCTGTCCCAAGATTTTGCCCACCTAGCTCTGTGGATAAACAGGGGGTTGATGCAAAGTGACCCCCCAAGTAATCTACAGACCCATAGATATGAATCTTGGTAAACCAAAAAGTGATTCCCAAAGGTAATAAGGTACCAATCCTTGGAACCTATAAATATTTTTTTAACATTTTATTTATTCATTTTCAAGCAGAGAGATAGAGATAGAGATAGAGGGAGAGAGAGAGAGAGAGAGAGAGAGAGAGAGAGAGAGAGAGAGAGAGAGAGAGAGAGAGAGAGAGCGCAAGCGCACCAGGGCCACCACTTGTGAGTCTAGCATATGTGGGTACTGGGGAATTGAACCCAGGGCCTTAGGCACTGAAGGCAAGTGCCTTAACCGCTGAGCCATCTCTCCAGCCCATATTAGTTATATAAATATTAACTAATATGGAGGAAAAGGGTTTTTCATTAAGGATTTTGAGGTTGAGGTACTTATCTTGGATTATCTAGGCAGACATGAAATGAAGTCATATGTGTCCTTATAAAAGAGAGCTAGAGATAGAAAAAATTGGAAGGAAATATGTATACAAAAGCAGAGGGGCCATGAGTAGTAGGGGAGATAGTCTAAGCCTGTGAATAATTAGATCAGCCTGACAACCCCTGGTTCCAACCACTGGTTCCTTCCCTCACTGAGCTGTTGACCAAAGCGACTCATGAGATTCCAACAACAAGACAGAATTCTGTCAAAGCTCTTGAGTGCTTTCCCCAGGCCTGAGGCAAAACCCTGTTACTG